>WWET01002752.1:0-29253 GCA_011038615.1 Limnodynastes dumerilii | reverse complement strand
AAAGTCCTGCAATTCTTAATACAGACAGCCAAAAAAGAACTTTTGGCTGTCTCTATTTCTAAAATCAGCTGTTCGGACCAGGGACTCCTGACGGTTGCATATGTAGAGCATTTAGTAGTATATATAATATATAGATATATATATATATATATCTATATATCTATCTGTATCTGTGCCTGCTTTTGCTCTTTCTCTCCTACCTTTGTGCTGTTTCTTGCGTTCTCGAGTGCCCCATTTTGGTCCTGCCTAGTTCCTTGCCTGCCTCCACTCAGTGTATCATTACCCCACTCTCCCACCTTAGCGTTCACTCCTCTCCGTTGTTATCCTGCCTACCCTGAGTGCTTGTCTTTGTTGACCCCTCTGGGTCCTCGCTGGTGTGTGTGTGTGTGTGAGTGTGTGGTTAGTCTGTCTGTCTTGTCAGTCCCGTCATCCCCTTCTCGTCCATGGTCTCTGTTATTCGTTCTTCGTTTAAGATATGAGAAGTGAGGTTTAGGAGGCGCTGCGAGGGGGTGTGAGCTGCCACAAATACTCTGTAAGTACTACTGAACTTACAAAAATTCGAAATTGTGAAATAGGTGAGAGGGTAGGGCGCTCTGGGTGAGGAAGGGGAAAAAGGGGGGAAAATGGTGAGTGATTTAAAATTGATTAAATATCTAAAAACTAATATAACAAAAATGTAAAACTAGAAGAAAAGTGATCACAATATATTAATAAAGTGATTACGTGCAAAAGTATAAATAATAAAAATAAGGCTTTGAGGATATTACTAATAACCCTTAATATAAAAAAATATAGTGTTCTCTTACATACGTGTACAATGAACAAATTAATAATAACTGCTTAAAAATAAATATCATACAATTAAAACCCCGACATGAATAATTCACAGATGTGGACGTAGAATTAAACAAGGCAATAAATGTAAAATTAAATTGGTTGCCAAAAAAACACGGTACTTAGGAAAAAATATATAACAATATAGTCTGTAGGCATATCCAAATGGCAACAATGAAAATGATGGACAAAAAACTGATGTTAAAAAATAAATGAGCAATAAAAGTCACGGATGGGAAATAAACACAGTTCCGATGTACAGAAGTCTTTTCTCCGGTGTTAAAAAATGGAAAAATAGAATAACAAACTCACTTAATGTCATAAGCGGTAAAGCAGGGCAATAAATATATAAAAGTCAATGATCCAAATCTTTTCATGGAATAGACAATGATACTGCAATCAAGGATAAGTTGCAACACTTAGTGGATATAGTCCTTTAGGAAAACCAGCCAGTGCCTCCTGTGTACCAATTCAAACAACGAAGGTGAAACTTAGAAAACCCTTTCAAGGGTTAAATAGGATCCCTTTATTTATATATAAGGCCTGTTCCCATTAATAAAATATGAGTTATGATCTGATACTTTTTTAAAATACCGTATAATAAGGTGCATTTCATAAAAATATGGAAAGAATGTACATGACAGAATAGTTATCATCAAAGGAAAAACATAGATAAAACCTTCTAAATATATTATATATGACAGCACTCTGGCTTAGTGAGTAGCACTTCCCTGGGTGCTTCGGTTTTCTCTAACATTGCAAAAACTTACTGGTAGGATCATTGGCTGCTGAGTAAATTAACCCTAGTATGAATGTGCTAGGGTCCTTAGTGCAGGGATGGATGTGAATGTCTAATGTTCTATGTGGACAATTTATGGCGCTATATTAATAAGCGTTAATAATAATAATAATAATATCTTCCTATATTAAATCAAATAACCCCCATGTGCTTTGTATAGTGTGCCATCACCTCACCCCTAACATACCCCACAAAATAAAAAGTCTCATCCATCCTCCCCAATCACCAGGTCTACCAGCATGTTTTTTGGAGCGTGGGAGGGAACCCACACAGACACAGGGGGAACATACAAACTTCACACAGATAAGGTCCAGGAATCTAACTTGTGACCTCAGTGCTGTGAGACACAAGTGCTACTCACTGAGCCACTGTGCTGTTCATATTTCTCCAGCCTCCCCAGTATTTCCCATCATGTGTCTCCAACTCCAACTCCCAGGTTCTTTAGGTTCCAGTAATTCCCCATTAAAATCTATCCAGCTCCAGAAATTCCCTATTCATATATCCAGCTCCCAGTGATTCCCCATTGATATGTCTTCCCTTTCTTTTTCTTCTTTTTCCTTGCTCATGTTATACTAGGGAAGGTTAGCACCGGAGGACTCAGTAAACTAGGCCAAAATTTTAATAAAAGTTTCTGATGATGATAATAGCCTAATTTCCTCCAGCCCCCTGTGTGCCAACAAACTAATAAGTATAAGCCAGAGTATGGATGGGGATTAATATATGATTGAGTGTGGCATACGATTTTCTAACAAAGTTAGCTCCCAGTAATTTCTCATTCATATGTCTCCAGCCTCCCCATTATATTCCCTTTGACTGCTGTCTGCTGCTCTACTCCACAGCGCGTGCTCTCTTCTTCCCTGTGACGCTTGTGTGACCTAATGTCACGTCAGAGTAATTTGCATAAATCTGGTTCCTGCTATCAGCCACTGCAGCAGTTAAAGGGGGTTTGATATCAGCTCTTCCATATAAATGCTGTGGTGGCTGATAGTAGGAACCACCTTTCAGCTATGATCGTCCTACATTAAATCCAGTGGTCCACTGGATCCATATAGAAGTACAGGGCCACAAAAAATATGCGTTTGTGCTGTATGTTTGACATGTCTGCTGTATATTATGCCTTTACAAATCAGAAAGTGCAGGACTTCATTCCAAACAAGATAAGCCCAAGAAAGAGATCACATTGTAGCAAATGAACATAGTTATACACATAAAGTATCCACTAAAACAAAAAAACAATACACCAATCAGGCGCCTGGAAAAAATGTGCCACTAATTAAGCGCTGCTAGTCAAAAGGGTTTGTGAGAAGAAGAATATTTGAATAATAATTCAAATATTTGAAATAATATGCCTTCCAAATCATTTCACATAAAAGTAACAATTTATTTAAACAAATTAATCTGGTATCAGACACATAAAAACAAGTATAAAACAAGCAAATTATACAATTCTTGCAAAAAATGTATCTCTTAATTGCAATCCTTTCTGAGTTAAATAACCAATGTTAACCACTAGTCAAAGGGAAACTAAACCATACAGTTACTATATTCTCTCTTTTGTCTGCAGCCCGACTCGGAGCGGGAAGACACCTGGCAGAAGTGCTGGAAGACAATTTAATGAAAATGAAATGGAGAAGTGCCCGCCTCCGGGCTATCACCCAGAAGCAAGCGCTTCCATTGCCTCTGGTACTAATTGCACTGTTAAAAGCCTTGACGCTTATATAGCAGCACAGGCTTTTAACAAAAAGAAATAAAAAAAATTTTTGTCAGTCGGAAAAAGGTGTCGGAACGCCGTTCCGATGCGTCCGACGACAAAAAAGCCCTGGTCACAAATAACAGTACTTTATACTAGTTGACAGAACAGTTCAGAGACATGGAAGCAGCCACTGCAGCCCCCAGCCCATGGCCATTGCCATAAATGATTAGCTAGGCAGGGCAAATATTTAGGTAGAACAGCCTTGTAACAGCTTGTAATAGGAAGTATTGCCCCATTATAGATATTATCCTAGGCATCGGCCGTGGAGGCTGCACCCACGCCCACATTAACAACATTACTAGCAATATCACTGTTGTGTGCCGTGCCGAGCTGTGGTACAAGTGGTATAATACCTAAGAAATAGATAGAGTTCATCCATACTTTGTAAAAGTGTTTACACCACCAGGAAGTGTTTTCCTGGTGGTGTGAACATGTTTTTCATTAAAAAGGTGTACCCAGTCCCTCAAACATGGAGGTTCAACAGCTAACCACTTACATGCTATGATCACCTGAGCCAGTGTGTACAATGAAAACTAGTATCTATAGGTGGTTGTATCAATTGAGTCTATCAAAGATAGGCCAAACAAACAGATCTTGGGGTCTATAGACAATGTAATAGATAAAGTATTTAGTGAAGTTTCGCATACAGACCTCCAAAATCGAAATATCTTGTGACAACTCCAAAGCAGGTGCCCGAAAGTACACGGGCAAGTTCTACACTTCGGGCATACATCTTCAGTATTTCTGCCCAGCCGAATTAAGCGGTGTGGTGTTAAGTATACTCTATGTCATGGGTGGCCGAGCTCGGGCCTCGTGAGCTACCAACGGTCCATGTCTTCCAGGTCTCCTTGTTGGAGCACAGGTGTGTTCATTACTAACTGACACATTCAAAAAAATCTACAGTTGGTAGTGATTATCTCACCTCTGACTAGACCTGGAAAACATGAACCGTTGGTAGCTCACGAGGCCCGAGCTTGGCCACCCCTGCTCTATGTAGTATATAAAAGTGAATTTGCTGGAAGCGTATTGATGTAGTAGCGCCTTTAGTCGAGGATAGAGCTTCAGTCCAATCCTCATCCACCATGACACCCAAGTCTTCTTCCCACCTATGTCTCAGTACTGTCAGGTCTACAGTTTGGGAAAGGCGTAGAGTGAAGTATATGGTCAATATGGCTCCCTTAGGAAGCATGTCACTGAGCAGCAGTTTAGAAGGGGAGGACTTTATGCAGGGGGTAGTGTTCTGGAAATGTGAATGTAGCGCATGTCAAAGCTGCAAGTAATGGTAAAATAAAGTAGGGGGCATATAGTGTTCCTCCTGCAGTTGAGTGAATGACTTCAGAGTATTACCATTGTATAAGTCTCCCAACATCGTTATTCCATAAGTCCTCCAGACACTTCTACCCTGCATTCCAATCAGATCTCTAAGTTTCTGATTATCCCATAAAGGAGTTTCAGGGTCCATGCCCTCACCACCTAGCAACCTATGTACTGTGTTCCAGATCATTCTTGATGTCTTAGGATTGGAGCACCACCACTTCTCATATTGCTTGACAGTAAACTTTGTGTCGCTGTCCAGTCAGAGCCACCCCAGCAATGAGGGAAGTAGTTAGTAGTGTTATCGGTACCTCCTCTGACCCAACTAAGTACCTGGAGTAACTGAGCAGCTAAATAATACAATCTGAGGTTGGGAAGTGCTAGGCCTGCATCATTCTTACTTCTTTGTAGAACACTCATACGCCCTACCTCCAGCCCAAACCAGCGTGGTCAAGTGCCTATGGTTTGAAATAAACATTTGGAGAGATACAAGTGGGGGGGTGCTGAAGAGGATATAGGTATTTGGGCTATACAATCATTTTAATTAGATTAGCCCTGCCTGTCATGGAAAGGGGAAGTTTCTGCCAAATTTTGGTTTTACATTTTAAATAAGTTGTGATTGGACTTAAGTTGAGTGCAACATAATCAGAGGGGTTGGTCGTTATTCGGATGCCCAGATATTTAAATTCCTTAGTCCATACTAACTGTTGGTCCCCCTTCACCTCAAGGGGAAGGATCCCATCCAATGGAAATAAACTAGATTTATTCCAATTTATATGTAGGCCTGCAAAGTGGCCAAATTCCTTTATGTCAGGGAGCCACCAGCGTCCACGAGAAAGAGGAGCATATCATCAGCAATTTTGTCAGGTGCCCCCCACCCTCAGTGGGGAGACCCCTGATGTCCTCCGTCTCACGGATTAAACATGCCAGTGGCTCCACTGCCAACGCAAACAATACGGGTGATAAAGGGCATCTCTGCCTTGTACCCCATTCAAGAGCGAATGGTGCGCTAGTGTAGTTGTTTACACAGACACGAGCAAGTGGGGCTGCATAAAGGATTTGTATCTACTTAATAAATGTGTCTCCCATATTAAATCTATACAGCATCTCCCACAGGTAGGACCATTCAATCGAATCAAACGCCTTGGCCGCATCCAAAGACGTAACCACTGCCCCTCTTTCCACCTCACTTACTAGTTGTTATCTCATTAAGAGCCTTCTCAAGTTAGTAGAGGTTGTTCTACCAGGCATAAATCCCGTCTGATCCAGATGAATGATTCCAGCTATATCTGTATTAAGTCTGTTGGCCAAAATTTTTTCTAGGATTTTAACATCTGCGTTGAGCAGCGAGATGGTGGAGTGGGTCCTTACCAGGTTTTGCAATCAAGATAATCAATGCCTCTGACATGGAGTCAGGAAGGCATCCCATCTCCAATATCAGGGCAAACATCTCTTGCAGTTTAGGGACAAGGAAGGTCCGATATTTCTTATAGACTTCCCCTGGATTTCCATCACCCCCTGGAGCTTTATGATTAGGAATGGAAGATATAGCATTCTCTATTTCCAATTCTGTAATAGGTGTATTAAGGTAGTTCCTGGCTTCTAAGTCCAGTTGAGGAAGGTGTATTTTATCTAAGAAGGTGGTGAGTGATTTGTGGAAGTACTGCCCCTGGGACTGGTAGCAGTTTTTAAAAAAGGTAAAAAAAGACTTCAGCTATGGCTGAACCCTCATACTGTGTAGTGTTTGTGTTATCAACAATAGCTGGTATAGTCCTAGCTGTTGCACCATCCCTTGCCAATCTGGCCAAATAATTACCACATACATCCGCATGTTGATATTGGACATGGCTAGAAAACAATAGTTTACGTTTAGTTTTTTCGGTTAGGTATTGGGTCCAGTCTGCTTGAGCCCTCAACCAGTTTATGCGATCTGTAAGTGTGTGGGAAGAAAGATATAGTTTTTCTAGATCCTTACATTGTTGTTCCAGATTCTGTTCTGTTTCCTGCTTTTCTTTGTAATTTGTGCAATTTCCTTAATAAATGCACCCCTCATATAGGCCATGAAGTCGTCCCAGGTGATAGGGGGAGTAGTAACTATGGGATTATCATGGAAGTATCCTTCCCAGGGTGTCATAATATCCTCCCCCCTGTCCCAACAGTTTAAGCTAGAAGGGATTTAGTTTCCAGAAACGTATGCCTGAATGACTTGAGGTTTGCAGGGTAAATAACAGGGGGGAATGATCTGATATTCCTCTAGAGAGGTACCGCGCATCCTTTATAAGGGGCATGAGATTAGGGGTGAACAGTGCAAGGTCAATTCTTGAGAATAAGCAATGTGTGGATGAATAACAGGAGAATTCGGTTTTATCTGGGTTACGATGACGCCACACATCTATTAAGCCCAGTTTCTTTATCATCCTAGAGAAAGGGAATTTGGTCTGTACCAGGGGGGAGCCCATCTCCCTCCATCTATCCAGATTTGGGTTTAACACGTTATTAAAATCTCCCATAAGGATTGTTGGGGTAGATGGAAATTTGGCCATATAGGATACCACTGATTTTAAGAAATTCCCTGAGTAAGGGGGAGGGATATAAATGGCCATCAACAACATTGGGTGTTTATCAATAATAGCTTTAAGAAATACATATCTACCCCCAGGATCTATGTGAATATCTTCCAAATTAAAATTATATTCTTACAGACTAGAATTGATACCCCCCGAGAGTGTGTGGAGAAGGTAGAGTGGTATGCCCAGCCCACCCACTGACGTTTCAAAGCTAGGATTTTTCCTCCCATTAGATGAGTTTCCATTAGGCAGATAATGTCCGGGTCCTGTTTCCTAAAGTAGTTCAGAACTAGTAACCTCTTTACTTTTTCATTAAGGCCTCTGACATTCCACACCATAAAAGTTACACCATGTTGTATTGGCCTAGACATATTGTGTTATTAGTAATCACGATCATGACAGGATAGACCCAGTATGGAGAACCTCTAAACAAACACATATGAAACCCTAAGCAAAATTTGGCACCATATATATCCAAATCGCTGTACATTTTCTGTCAGAAAAAAGGACTATTTAAGTGTATTAAGTGACACCTAAATACCAAGATATGAAGACATATATACCAACACATAACCAAATACATGTTAAAACATAACCCAACCAGCCCGAACCCCATATATCCTCTATAAACCTGAGGTATACTTAGTTACCCTATTGGTTAGAGACTTAGCCTTCTAAAGTGAAGACAGTTCAATATCACATTGGTTAGTCTCTGTTGGGCAGTTGTCTTCTTCTCGGGAGGCACTCTAGCCATTCCTCGGCCTCTCTAGGGGAGGTGAAGAAGTGTATTTCACCATCTGCCACTAATCTCAGGCGCGAAAAAAGGATAGAGTAGGGTAATTGTAGATCCCACAGCTTGCGTCATATCTGTGTATTGAGTGTTAGAAGACTGAGGTGCTGTATTAGCATGTCTACTGAATCTCTCCAGCTTCGCTGCCGCCGCAGCAGCATATCCTGTCTTTCCCATATGCACAGCAGGTGAAAATACGGGCAAGTCTGAAACTTTGGTAGTGTTGCTAGTTGCAAGGTACTGGAGTGGCACTGGAGACCACTGCAATATTAAAGTTAGCGTAGCAGGAATCCAGGAAACAAGTTATTTGAATTTGTATTTTAGGGGGAATCACAGAGTTCAATTTGTGGAGTGAGGCACACTAGCTGCGCTGGACAGTCGAAAGAGTGGGTCACCACAGAGTCTCAGGTTGTAGGAGCAATATATAAACAATATTATCTGTAGGCAGATACGGGTGTAGTTCTAATCAGAAGGTGAAATGGATATTACTCTGTTTTCCCGAAAATAAGACCTAGTCATAAAATAAGCCCTACCTTGATTTTTAATGTTTCAAGCTATAGTCACGTGCAGTGCATCCTGACTCTGCTGAGCACCTAGGCTTCCAGGCCTGTGAGCGTCTGCGCACCTGGCCCACTGTTACTGCGAGCCTCCCTCTCCAATCCTTCGGTGAATGAGCCCTGCCTCCACAGCTGTGGTCTACTGTTGACAAATACTTTGGGCGGACTGGTGGCAGCAAAACAAATTACCGGCAATTGAAAATACCGTCACGAAAAATCCAGACACATAAAAAATCCCAGCAAAAAAAAATTACCAGCAACACTGAAAATCCCGACACATAAAATATACCGGCAAAAACCCCAGCTTCAGCTGTCTAACTCAACCACAGACCCACCACCAAGCTTCATCTCCCCTGTACCAAAAAAAAAACCTACAGTGTGCTTCACTGCTAATCTAAATACAAGAGGGGATAAATAAACAAATAAATAAATAAGCCCTAATCCGAAAATAAGCCCTAGTGCCTATTTTGAAGAAAAAAAAATATATAAGACCCTGTCTTATTTATGAGGAAAGACGGTAGTAGCTTGTGACTGAGGTTAGATGCCAATGTAGCTTAGAGGGAGCTGTAATATATCTCAGGGTACTACTGCTGCAAGCAATGTGGCTCTTATAGCTCAAAAACGGTTGATGTGGGACCAAGGGGCTCTTCCTTAGATCTGGGCACCGGCAAAGTCTCAGGTTGTAGGAGCAATATACACGCAATGTTATCTGTAGGCAGTTATAAATGTGTATTGGCAGGTGATTATGTAGCTCTCATCAGAAGGCAAAGTGGATATTAGTAGATTATTACTGAAGATAGATGCGAATGCAGCTCAAAGGTGCTGTAATATATATTTAGGGTACTGCTGCTGCAAGCAATGTGACACCTTTAGCTCCAAGACGGCTGCTGTGGGATTGAAGGGCTCTTCCTTAGATCTGGACACCAGCAAAGTCTCAGGTTGTGGCAGCAATTTATAAACAATGTTATCTGGAGGCAGTCATGAGTGTTCACTGGCAGATTATTATGTAGTTCTAACCATAATGCAGAGAAGATATAAGTAGTTTGTGACTGAGGTTGGAAATCAAAGCAGCTCAGAGGGTGTTAAAATGTATATTTCAGGGTATTAAAGCTGTCCCTAAAGTTCCAGTAAACAGCAGCTGCCAGACTGTAGGACTCTTCCCTAGATCTGGGTACTAAGGAAAATGACGCCACCCGATGGGGATGTCCTAAAATGGTGACGGTTCCCACGCTGAGTTATCAGTACTTATACAGCCCTTTGCAGCCCCTGTCCCAGGCTCCTATTTTCTTCAGAGTACTAACCATCACCAAAGTCTTCACTCAGAGGAGGTGATCCCAGCTGACTGTGTGCCCAGGCAGCGTCAGGCTCCCCGCCGTCCACCTCCATTAAACACTCCACTCCAGCTCTCTCTCACCCCGCCGCCGGATCATTGCCGCCGCACCCGCCGTATGAACAGCGCTGTCTCCAATGCTGGGACTGTAAAATACTGCGACCAATACTACCACAGGGCCCAGGAACGGATAAATGGATGAATTTAGTAGAGGAGCTCCTCACACACGTGGCTCACTCCATCCGCGGTCAAGCCACGCCCCCATCATTTGCTTGTTTTATACTTGTTTATATGTGTCTGGTCCCAGATTAATTTGTTTGAATAAATTGTTACTTTTATGTGCGAATTGATTTGGAAGGCATATTATTTCAAATAATTTGCACACAATATAAAAAGGATCAGTCCAAAATAAATAGTCTCTCTTTACTCTCAATGGGGAAAAAAGTCACTCACAGTTTGTGTATTTGCTAGTAGTATGCTGAAGGTAGAATGAGGATTCCTGTGAGTCTCAGTGTTTAAACGCGGGTCCGTTCGTGCTCCACGTGCTGGGTCCCTTTAGACTTATTCTGTGTTGGTTTGCGTATCCTTAATTTCTTTTTCCTGCATTTTTTTGGATCACCAACCCTCCAGTGGAAGACAAGAAGCACAGGGCACCGCGATAGTGCAAAATCATTTATTGTTGTAAAGAGAGACTATTTATTTTGGACTGATCCTTTTTATATTGTGTGCAAATTGTCTGTCATCTGTGGCGCTTCAAATCCGTGTGCCTATTACTACTATTTTGCAGAGACTGTGAGACAATTGTCAGCACAAAGGAGTCGGAAGCTGCCTTGCTTTTATAACTAAGCGCTGTTTATTTTCCCTATTCACTGTATTTTTGCAATTGCTATATTGTCTATTTTATAGGATGTACAGCAGCATGTTTAAACACCGAGAAATTAGACACACACAAATTAATAATGTATTCAGAGAAACTAATATAAACTAAATACAAAAAGATAATTTAGAAATTACAATGAAACATATGGAAAAATTGTTGATAAAAAAAAAACAATGTGTGGTGGGAAATCCACACTCTGGAAAAATATAAAAATCATAATTTGGTTAGTTTTTACCAAGAAAATCCACACTTTATGAAAGAGTGGAACAATATATAAAAAATGTGCTCAATGAAACTTATAGATTTAATTCTAAGAGAAAAACATCTCAATCATAAAAAAATGGAAGAACAAATAGAGAACATTAAAAAAGAAATAGCTCCAAAAGCAGAAACTCAAGAATATAAAGACTTAGAAGATAAAATAGCACAAAAGATCAAGTATAAAACATTGGAACTAATAGGAAGGAAACAAAATAAATTTAGGAGAGACATGTCAGATGCCCAAAACAAACAAATAAGAGGTGAAAATCAAGATCACATGTCTAACCACAATGAACAAAACATTAGAGACTCTAGAAACCCACCACACATAAATATTAATGATGAAGTAAAACTAATAATGATTACACACAACAGAAAAATCATTATCACCCAAAAAATCTGAAAAATTAAAAACCTTATAAAAATAAACAAGTATGCCAAAAACAATATTATCTAAATAATCAACATAGATACCCGTTAAGATCCCAAACAAAAGATAATGGCAAACAATTAAGAGATCACAATAGCTATCATGATACACGCGGCATAAGAAAAAGAAGTCATGATGCATATAGGGGACGACAAGAGGAACACTATAATCAAGAAAGATGGAATGAAAATAGAAATGATCAAGACTGGATAGAAACAAACAATAGATATGATCCATTATGTCATGAAGAACAGGTTTTTTATCGGAGCCCATCGAGAGACAGGAGGAGATAATAGTTACATCTATCCTCCCTCTCAATCCTTTTAAAAATAAAAAACAGCGAGGAAAAAGAGGCAAAAATAAAAATAATCCAAAGCAAATTCTCTATCGGAAAGAATATAAAAAAAATTGAAAAAGTAAAAAAAAATGTGAAAAGAAAAATGTTGCACAATTAAGAAAAGATGATATAAAAATATATAATTTAAGCAAGTATGTTTTATCCGAGGATGAAGAATCTGCAATTAAAAATGGTTTAAAATACACTCCAACTAAAGAACCAGACAATTTTAAGACATACATAGACATCCAAAAATTTGTCAGAAAGCTGGCATTGAAAAGATTTTTTCACAATAAAGATAATGATCAAGATAAAAATGAAGAAAAAACAAGTAAAAGATTGAAAAATAAATCAACTTTTAATCCCATTCATAGTCGTGGTTGCTATGTAGAAACGTTCAATAAGTTGGTAACTAAAGAGTGGGAAAAAGCCTCAAAAACTTTTAGAGATAAATGAAATATCTATAATATGTCCAAAAAAGAATATAAAGCCTTAAAAAATTTACAAACAAATACTGACATAATATTAAAAAAAATCTGATAAAGGTTGTAATAATGGATATGGAAGCATACAAAAATGAAGTGTACAAACAACTAAATGATGGTGTCACATATGAAAAACTAAAAAGCGACCCAACAAAAAGAATAAAAGAAAATTTCGATCACTTCATTGATGAATATTTTAAAAGTGAAACTATAGACAAAAATACTGTCAAGTTTTTAACAATATCACATCCCACCATACTGGTGTAATATGTGCTTCCTAAAGTGCACAAAGATTGCAGAAACCCCCCAGGAAGGCCAATTGTTTCAGGCATAATTTCTATATCAGCAAATTTATCTCAATTTATAGATGTACATTTGCAGCCTATAGTAGTAAAAGCTAAATCGTTTGTAAAAGATACGTTAGAAGTCATACAAAAAATAGAGCAGATGGAATGGAAAGAACATTACATTTTAATTACTGCAGATGTGTCATCCTTATATACTTGCATAAATCATGAAGATGGCATAAAAGCAATGGAAAACATATTGAAGAATGATGATATTAATTTTTTTTTAAATCAGGTATTTTTTATTGAAGTTTTTGACTTTTAGAACAACATAACATTATTTGACGGACGTTTCTGAATCTCTCTCTCTCTCTCGTAGGCTATTTGTATCATTTTTATTTTACAGGCTATAAGTAAATGCTTGACATTAGTTACTCCTGTGCTAACCATGTTGATTGCAGGGGGAGTCAAGTTAATTGTATTCTTTGCATGCAGGGATATATCTTTGAACTGCGCACAGATACTGACCAGCTTTACTATCACACTGTTATGGGATAGGAAACATCACCTCTAAACTCTAATACTGTTTGCAAAAGATGAAATATGACTCCCCTGCAATCAACATGGTTTAGCCCAGGAGGAACTAAGTTCCATCACTTACTTAAGTCTGGATCCAGCCCATTGTGACCAACTAGTCTCAAGGGTTAAGACTTTGAGGGTTGAGATAAGCAGCATATATTAGTCTTCTATATGTTACACACAGCCCCATTACTATTATGCTGATTTATCAGTTCATTGTCTTACATTTAATCTCTCCTGAGGATTTGAAATAAATATGAATAAAGTTGACATATTTTAATAACTTGATGAACCATAAGCGCATCCCCACTGGAACCTTCTGTTTTCTCAATACATCTCATTAGCATTTCTTATAAACAAATTAAACCCAGTTAAACACAAAGAAATTCTATAAATGTATGAGCTGTTAAAACTCAGATAGTCATAAAGCCTGTTTCCTCTGTAACACAAGGGCATACAAGATGCTTGCGTCAGGAGAATCAACATTTAGATAGAGGTGGCTCTGCAGGTAACCTATAGAGAGGGTACAGAAAGGTTACAGGTTACTACAGAGAAGTAGTCAGATTTCATCCTGCATCACAGGGGTTTCGCAGCTTGGGCTCCAACAGCAGGTCTATATGGAGCCTGTGAGGGAGAAATCACTCTTCCTCAGGCATTCTTATACTGTGTATCCACCACCACATGCAGAGTGTGGCTGTCATAACGCTCAAATTTAAAGTCTTGAAATATTAAAAGTTTACAGTGCTCACAATTTGTTCTTTGGTTTGAAAATGACAACAAATCGAGGATAACGGTCCGGATCTAGACTATCAATGCCACTGCTTTGGATTCAGTCTTCCATTCAGGCAAAGGGGAGGTCACTCCCTTCAATCATACAGAATTATGATCCGAGGATGCTACCTTAAAACATTCATACAATACTCACAAAAAATAGGGACCGGTGCAGAGGTCTGGAAAAGAAGAATACAAATCAAATAGTGTACAAGGTGTGTTAATGTGACCAAGTTATAAAATGGTAGTGCTGCTATAATTAATATTTAAACCAATAATAATCACATTAATAAACAAAGCAATAGTATTAGTGGTCTCAAAACCATCAATAATTACCTATCAACATGTGCATGAAAACTTAAGAAACTAAAAATAAGGGTTAGTTTATAGGATAGCCACTGAAAATATAAAATAAATATTAACTGGTCCATGCAGGTAACAGCCAAAGCTCTGTGTATGTATTAGGTAACATTAAAGGTATTTACCATAAAAAAAATTAGAATAACCATATAAATTATATCAGGCTATATTCGTTATCACAACCCAAAGCAGAGTTTGTGGATGAATAAATCTGACTAAAGGGTTTATACGTCTGTCTAACTCATTCATGAGGGCAGGGTTTTCCTTTGTGACAAAATTAGACAGGACGCTTTGGCCATACATTGACTATCGCAGCCTTAACAAGATTACTGTACACAACACATTTGTTCAGTCAACTTAAAGGAGCTGTGGTATACACCAAAATGGACTTAAGGGGAGCCTACAATTTAATTTGCATTCAAGAGGGGATGAGTGGAAAACGGCATTCAATTGGCCCACTACAAATACCTAATGATGCTATTTGGTCTCTGTGATGTTGATGCATCCGATGTCAGAGCCAGGGTAGTCGTCTCTCAGTGTGATCCGACCAATTCCAAGTTGTATCCAACTGCATTTTTCCAAAGAAAATTTTACAATGCAGAAAGGAACTACTACATTGGCAATAGGGAATTACTGCCCATCAAAATGCCTTTTGAGGAATGGAGGCACTGGCTGCAGGGGTGTCCTGGTGGAACTTGAGGGTTACTTAAATACCAGTGATTAAAGGAGACAACAGAACACAAATCTTTATCAACTACAGCATGTAACATATGCAAAATTCATGAATACTACTTAGCTTTGGCTGGTGTTTTTTGTTTCATAATGTGCAGCAGGTTTCCAGGAGTCCCAATCACAATTGCTGTCAATATGAATAGGTCATACAGGCACTTCTACAGTCAGACAATTTTCACACAATGTAAAGAAGAATCAGTCCAAAATGAACACCGAGTCTCACAGAAATCCCTATTCTACCTTCAGCATACTACTAGCAAATATACAAACTGTGAGTGACCTCCTTCCCCATTTATTGATGGTTAAGAGATAAAAGAGACTATTTATTTTGGACTGATTCTTTTTTATATTGTGTGCAAATTGTCTGTCATCTGTGGCGCTTCCACTTCGTGTGCCTATTACTACTATTTTGCAGAGACTGTGAGACAATTGTCAGCACAAAGGAGTTCGGAAGCTGCCTTGCGTTTATAACTAAGCACTGTATTTTTGCAGTATTATTTCAAATATTTGAATTATTTTTGATTTATTAATTTAAGAAAAAACAGCGCTGGTCATCTTTCTTTCTTTTTTATTACATAGTTATACACATTATTGATAGGTAATACAGTGCAGTAATGATATATATGCCATATTTATACATTATTATATTAGTCTACTTATATTATTCATGATTTGTACACTATGAAATATAAATATAGCATAATATACAGGTGTTACGAATGTGTAGTATGCTGTGTGTTTGTACTGTACAGGGACTTATGTATGGAAACGCTGTATGTCTTACTATGCAGTTGATATGCATGGTTAGTGGGGGAACGCATGCAGATTATACAGTAAGGGCTTTACTAATGCCTTATGTATGATTCTACATCCTGTACCATACCCTTCTGTATGCAGACACTAATACCCCTTTTACATCACCAAAGGCAATAAGAAATTTTTTTCAACCCGGCTTATTCCCAAGTGAATTCCCAGGGCAAAAAAGAAAAACCCTGTTTTAAGACCAGCTCTGACCCAGAAAATTCGGCCTTTCATGCTGCGTGGTTGACCTCGAAAAACTCCCTGGTCTCAGGTCTGCCCTGATAGTGTAGGGTCAGCACATGGCTCCCAGGGAGGGATTTGTTTTCTGTTGCACAGCAACAATAAACAAATCCCTCCAAAAGGATATGTTTGATGAGACCCGGGTTAAAAAACCCTGGTTGACTCCTTTCACACCACTACTTACCACTTACCGGGTCAATAAACCTGGGACCATGACTCCAGTACCTTTCAGATCACCACCAAAAACCTGGGTTTCAGCCGAGAGATTTTAGTGGTGATGTGAAAAGAATAGTAAAGTAGGGTTCTGAATACGGAAGAGCTTTATTTGTGATAGGATCAATAATTATGTGTGCTTGTCTCTGATGCAGAGGCTAACATATGGAATTCTATTTTTATTCTGGGTCCGTCCCTATGGTACTAATAAAAATGCCCTGGATCTATATTTAATAGTTGGGGCCGTTTTTCGCATACTCCGCATGGTGGGAAGGGGGAGGCATTTAAATCACATTGGGCCTGATCCAGAACAACGATTCGGAGCGAATTTACGTGTGGCGGAGACGTAAAATCGCGTTTTTGTAAGTACTGCGCATGCGCACCATAGAATATACGCTAATTAGCGTAACGTAAAATTGAACGTATGGGCCATTCACGCATTGTTAGCGTAAATTCTTACGTGTGGGCGTGCCAATTTTACGCGAGTCAACAATACGTTCGATTTACGTGAAGTAGGTGGAGGTTTGTATTTAAAGTGTACAGTATGGGCGTGCTAAGCGGCGTACGTTGACGTAGTCTATACGTCCATTTGCGGACAAACGCTATTACGCAAAAAAAAGTTAAGGTAGGGTTTGGGAAGCGGAACTCGGTGAAATACGTACATTCAATGGGTGTGCCTAGGGGAGTGTATAGAACATACGCGTGCGAAAATACGTTACACGTGGAAACGTATTGCACACATAGTTGCATAAATGTTAAGGCAAGCAGGGTCCTACTGATGAAAACACATAAGTGCAAGGTGAATGTTATGGTGATTACACCCTATAATTGGAGTTCCGCTAGTATGACCCTATTAAATCAGGATCTGGTCTAATAATAATACAAACTTTGTTTGTTAACATATTCACCATATCCATATTAACCTTTATACTTTCAGATTTCGAAATAAAGTCCATTAAATCCTTAGTCAACCAAGTGTGTTGTAATTTTTTATTGTTGGTATAATTTACTTAGTTCCTAACGGCTATTTAGTCTCTTATTTGTAGTGGATTGAAAGTAAATTATATCCAATAGTTTTACATCTGCCACAATTGTGACAAGTTTTTACATTTATACTCTCCTTCCTCAAAACAGTGGGGTAGATCCAGAACTACGTTTGCCGTATGTTTATTCGCGTAGCGTATTTTCGTTTGCGTATATTCAATACGCTCCCCTAGGCACACCCCTTGAACGTACGTATTTTGTCAAGATACGCTTTCCAAACCCTACCTTAACTTTTGCCAACGTAACCGCAGTGATACGCACACGTACGTATGGACAATACGAATTTACGCAGCTAAGTACGCCCATACTGTACACTTTAAATACAAACCCCAGCCTACTTAACGTATTTCAGACGTATTTTATAGTCACGTAAAATTGGCACGCACACACACACGTAAGTATTTACGTGACAAATACGTGAATGGCCCATATGTTCACTATTACGCTACGCTAATGAGCGTATTTTCTATGGTGCGCATGCGCAGTACTTACAAATAGGTGATTTTACGTCTCCACCACGCGTAAATTCGCTTAGAAGTGTTGTTCTGGATCAGGCCCATTGTGTTGAAATAATAAAAAATTAATATTAACTAACAGTATTTTACCACCAATGAAACTGGTAAAAATTAATGGCACAGCTCTATTTGCTATGTCTATTATGCCTATACTATAACCCTCAAGAGTTCCAACATAAGTGTATCTCTTCCAATAGGTCTTGGTATATAGATGTATCATAGCACAATTGCATGGGAAAGTCTTAAGAGATGTGTCTATTATATGGGGGTATCGTTTTGCAACCTATTGAAATTCCAGGAATTAATACAAACCCTGTTAACCTTTGATGTATATATATATATATATATATTGCTAATCAATTGCTATAACTAGCATTTTCAATGATACCAAAGATGCGGTACTATAGTTAGAATTCATAGAAGATCTCTATATGTTCTTCTTCTTACTGTTTGACAACAATCAAAATAACTTATATTAAAAGCAGTCATATTTATAATTGGTACCGACAATAAGAACTTTGCGATGACAGAAGAAAGTTCAGATGTCATTGCGGGACAGCCAGCAGAGGGTGAGTATTAGTAAATAGCCTGAACGCAGCTCACAAGTTCTCAGAGAGCCAAGTCGAACTTGCCCGATCTACATTCATGCATTCTTAGTAAATAGAGCCCTATATCATCAAAACTGGTTACATTCACTGTTACGGAAATCATATATTCGGCATACAGGCAACTAATTGCCAGAACACAGAGGGAAAGGCCCCAATAGGAAGAAGGGAAAGACTCAGGATAGATATTCACCAGCAAAACACACATGCACGCATGGCCACACCACACCACACCACACACAGCAATAGAGGCCGGTAGAGACATATGATGAGACTCAGAACACAGTTACACACTGGCAGATATAAATACAGGATGGAGCTGAAGATAGTGCATGGTTGCCTACTTTTGAAAAATAATTTCAGGGAGAAAAGTAATAAGAATAGGGGCGGTCCCTGCGTCGCCGGGTGGTTGTGGGGGTCCCGGGGAGTGTGTGTGCTCCCTGCGTCGCCAGGAGGTCCCTGCATCACCAGGGGGTGGTCCCTGCGTCGCTGGGTTTTGTGTATTGGTGCCATCATTGTGCCTCCAGCCCCCTTCAGTATCCCCCATCATTTGCCTCCAGCCCCCTCAGTATTCCCCATCATGTGCCTCCAGGCCCCCTGATTATTCCCCATTATGAACCTCCAGCCCCCCTCAGTATCTCTCATCATGTTCCTCCAGCCCCTTCAGTATTCCCCATCATGTTCTTCAGCCTTCCTCGGTGTCACCCATCATGTGCTTCCAGCTCTCCTCAGTATTCCCCATCATGTGCCTCCAGCCCCCTCAGCATTCCCCATCATGTTTCTCAAGCACCCCAAAGTATTCCCATCAAATGTCTCCAGTCCCTTCAGTATTCCCCATTATGTGCCTCCAGCCCCCCTCAGTATTTCCCATTATGTGCCTCCAGCCACCCTCAGTATTACCCATCATGTTTCTCCAGGACCCCTCAGTGTTCCTCATCATGTTTCTCCAGCCCCTCTCAGTATTCTCCATAACGTGCCTCCAGCCCCCATCAGTATTCCTCATCATGATTCTCCAGCCTTTCCCCTTACCTTTGTGTCTTCCTCCTCTGCGGTGCACTTCCTCCTTCATGTGTATACAGGAAATTCCTGTATGAGCTGCTACAGCTGTTACATAGAGCTATTCAGAGGAGCAGGTCGTTCCGGCCCTGGATAGATAGTTAACGTATGAGACAGATAGATAGATAGATAGATATGAGAGACAGAGAGAGATATATGCAATATATAAGATAGATAGATAGATAGATAGATAGATAGATAGATAGATAGATAGATAGATAGATAGACCACCAGACAGACGGACAGACAGATAGTAAGATACAGTATGAGATTGATGGATACAGATAGATGGATAGATAGATAGATAGATAGATAGATAGATAGATAGATAGATAGATAGATAGATAATAGATAGACAGATAGATAGACCACCAGACAGACAGACGGACAGACAGATAGTAAGATACAGTATGAGATTGATGGATGCAGATAGATGGATAGATAGATAGATAGATAGATAGATAGATAGATAGATAGATAGATAGATAGATAGATAGATAGATGACTCACAGCTGCAGCTGTTCCACTGACACAGGCTGTCAGCGGAGATAGAACTATACCTGGATTGCAGGGGGCCCCTCTGAAGCTGAGGCCCGTCACAGCTGTCTCCCTAGTCCCCCCCTGTCGCTGGGCCTGGACCAAGTACATTCCTGGGTTCAACAGTATTCTTTTGTGGCAGTGGCCCCTTACATCAGGATAATTTGCGCCCTTCCCCACTGCAAATAATTGTTCATGAATGGTTTGAGGAACATGGCAATGAATTTAAGGTGTTGATTTGGCATTCCAATGACCCAGATCTCAATCTGAGAGAGGGGGAGATGGCTTTCTGGTGAGTTATCAATCATTTTAAAAACGCAACATTTGGACGCATTATTTATGTGATCTGTTATCCTTAATTCTGGGACCCTCGTTTCAATATGTATAAAATCTCATTCAGTCCACCGCTTTACTTTAAGGTTTTTCTGGTTAATTATTATAGTAAATTCTTTATATCATCAGATTAGCCATCAATATATCATCAATATGTCTTAACCAAATGACAACCTTACTGGTATATAGAAAAAGGGGACCTGAGAGAGACAGGAAAGTGAATAACCTATTAGTGCACACCTAATCAATCTTACCAAAGCATATCAAATTAGTAAAGCTTTAACATGAAAAGGAATATTAAAATATAACTTTTAATAAATAATTTTTAAAATGAAATTAGCGAAATAAAAAGAAAATAATAACCCTAATCAATTGCTGCAATGTTGCTCTGACTAGAGAGAGACATCCAATGAATAATGAAGGTCCACAAGAGGCAGGATTATGTGCAATGGTACAAAAGTAGGATGTAGTGGGTTGGTTACACTGTATATATACTTCTATTACAATGCTTGATAGACAAGAAATTCAACAATTGCAATACTGTAGCAAGATAATGCCTTCCTACACTAGTACCCATAAAACTGAACCTTATCCAATTTACTTCCAATTCGACCTCTAACCAACCTGCCCGATGTGTGTGTGTGTGCGTGTGCACGTGTGTGTGTGAGTGTGTCTTTTTATATCATTATTTTATCCAGAAATGATAAGAAATGTTTCTCTCCTGATTCAAGACACTTTTTTTTTTTTATCAAAGCATGTTGTTCTTCATTAATTTATTGCTATGCATGTTGCTTGTTATAATAACTTTAATACATAATTGGTTGTATACACAATATAGAAGAAAGATATTAAGCATAAATATAAAATAAAACACTTAACAGATTGATACGACAACAGATTGGTCGTAAATATTCATCATGACGCTTAAAGTATCTGTAATTGTCAGGAAATGGTTAAAAAGCACCAGATAAAAAGAGTAAAAAAGGCAATACTATTGCAATTTATATTTATATTATCTCACTATATATTACCGGTATATATTTTCTTATAATTTATAATAATATTGGGCCTGATTCACAATTAAGAAGGTGCTTAAAATAAGAGAGGAAAGTCACTCCTGGGCTTAACCATGTTGATTGCAGGGGAGTCATATTTCATCTGTTGCAAACAGTATTAGCGTTGAGAGGTGATGTTTCCTATCCCAGGTCTAAATAACAGTGTGATAGTAAAGCTGGTCAGTATCTGTGTGCAGTAAGCAATTCAAAGATATATCCCTGCATGCAAAGAATACAATTAACTTGACTCCCCCTGAAATCAACATGGTTTAGCCCAGGAGTAACTTTCCTCTCTTATTTTAAGCACCTTCTTAATTCTGAATCAGGCCCCATTATTTGTAATAATAAATACAAAATTTCCCTTTATCCATAATCACAAGAATGATTCATATAGGCAGAGGGGGTGAGTAATTAAAATCTCAGTAGTATACATAGTAGCGTGTACAGTTAAGATATAGGAATGTATCCAGGCTGCTGCAAGGATGGCTAGGATCGGGAAAGCATGCTTTGTGTATTTTGTGGCAGTACATGCTATGATTACAATTTTCATGTTGGTATCCGTACAATCCAGAGAGATTCAGTTTTCTTTTCTGATGGCTTTCTGACAGGCAGTTGCAATCACAAAGGGAAGTGGGATCCTCTTTAAATTGTACAGTGTGAGCATATATTATGATGCCCGCACAATCCAGACTTACGATCCGTTCCCATTTTAAGTGGACTACATCGAGATCCAGTTTATTGTGTTCCAGGTTTTGCAAAATGACAAAAAAAAAACCTTTAAAAAGTATTATTGGAAAAATCTAGCATAACCTGTATAATCTAGCATTGACCTATACATTGCTTTATTACCGCATTATTACAGCATAATTGCTTGTTTATCCTCCTAAAGTATAAGAGCTATCACAGAGATTCTGCCCTCATGGTGATTGGCAGTTGATTATTTTGTAAACCTACATTGCAAATGGCAAAGTTCAATCCAATCTATTTCATTAAACACAAAACTGGTGCAATTGGAGTCTAGTTGAAATAAATACAGACTGACATAAAACATGCCCATGTGTATAACAACAGATATTTATTAAGACATGTCATTAATGTCCAAAGCTACAGTACATATTCTTTAATAAATGTTGTTGACTTTATTTAGCCTATTGCAAATCCACAAAATGTTAAAAATTACCACAGTGTCACATACTGATTAAGACATTTGTTTATATGTTATAGAGCAAGCAAGACCATACAGCATTATAAATCAGTTCAGTTCTTCTGAACTATTTATTTATTGTTGTTTTTTTTTTTTATAATTATAATTTACTCAGAAAGTGGCAGCATACTACATAGTGCTGTATACTGATAAACACCATGATAAATGACTTACACCCCAAACATGTGAAAGATGTGCCAGGCAGAGAGCACTACCATTTGTGGAAAGATCATATGGACTGCAGTCATTGCTGTGTGGGGCTGCATGCGGTGTCTATGAGCACTAAAGGGAATGATAACATGACCCATCCCAAACCTAAAAATATTCTAATGCTGCTGAAAGGGCATAATTCAGAAGGTGAATATTTCCCTGTCCTTCACTGTAAGAGATGCAGGTAATCATTGGTACACTTATTAATGTAATAACAATTTACCTGATTGCAAGTCGTTGTGGTTATTGTTATGTGAACACATAGAAAATGAACCTATCACTGTAGAAATCATACAACTATATCGAGCTAAAAACCATGACTAATATTATGCTATAAGTTATGCCAAAGGTCATATAACCATGTCACACACAATAGTGGCCCTAGAATTTCCTCTAAAATATGTTTTAGAAGGGCAAGGTTGAGTTGCCTTCTTGCTACTCTATTGTATCACCCCTACTACACTTTGATTTACTTCAGCTATATGTGAAGCTAAAACAATAACTATAATAATAAAGGTGGCACAAATGTAGTAGTATGATTAGAAGCATAGAAAGCTTTTTCCATGAGGGGGAGCAAGGATTAAATAAAATGCACCCATATTAAGCACCCAATATAGGTTTTAATATGATTCCATAACAGCCCTGTAAATAAAAGTGCTTCATATGTCACAGAAACATTGAATGTGACAGCAGGCAAAAGCCATTTGGCTCATCTAGTCTGCCCAGTTTCTTTTTAAAACCTTACAGACCCTTCACCCTGTATACTTATATTTATCCAAGGCATATTTTAATTAATCTATTGTGTCCACCTCTACTACCTTAAATGGAAGGCTATTCCACTGCAAACACCCTTTCAGTGAAGCAATGTTTCTGCATTTTTCCTCTAAACCTATCACCTTCCAGTTTTTTCACTTTCCCTTACGTGCTCCAAATAGAATTTTGAAAGTGATATTATTTCCTCTATAGTCATATGAACATACATTCAAAATATGATGTCTGCATATTTGAGGATCGTCTTACATGCTTCAATTACATAATGGAATTTTTGTCAAAATTTTTATAGTGTTGAGATCTAGAATAAATAATGTTTAATAAATAAAATTGAATCTAAATAACTTTTAGGCACAAGGGGCCAGATTCAGAGCTACGTTCGCTTGCGTTTTTACGTCTGCCCGTGTGCATAAATGTGCTTTTTCCATAAACTACGCATGCGCGAGACCTTTCTTAAATACACCCGCTCGATCCTCAGTTACGGTAAAGTGTAATTACGAAAGACTTACGATGGGGGTGTACATTTTGTAACAAATGGGAGTTACTTGGTATTTAAATGACAAATTTTTATTATTTATTTTTTTGCAATGTGCTTTTTGCTTTGCTATTGTTACATTTTGTTATTAAAAATAAAATATTCATCTTGTTTTTAAAACACAGATGCCTGGTGATGATAGAGTCATTGGTATAAGTATTTAAATGTTGATTTTGTTCTACATTTATTATCTTATGTGCATGTTATCTGTAAGTTTTTACTTAATTTTTTTATATGTTTTTCTATGCTATCATCTAAACATGATGCTTTTTGCATATTTGTTATTGTTTTTGAAAAAAGTGTTTGCTCTTATTTTTTCTTTCTAGTCTCATGTATAAAAATGTGTTTTACACGTATGTAAACTGAATAAACTATGCTTGTTAACCTTTTTGGCCTCTATACTGGTCCATAATGCTGAGTGGCAACAGTGGAGTCTTTAGGCCACGTATCAGCCTCTTTGTGACAGACGATGAGGTCAGGCGCCGTTATCACTTTCCTCCTCATGTCATCTTGGAAACTCTGGCCATTGTGCAGAGTGACCTTGCTTCCATGGTGATGTCACATACAGCAATTTCACCGCTGACCAAATTTCTATCGGTGCTACAGTTTTGTGCCTCTGGATCTTTCATGGGATGCACAACAGGAGTGTCCCAGTCATCCTTTAGCCGGATCTTGGACACGGTATTGCGGGCATTCTTGTTGCGTGTCTCTCAATTCATACATACGCCATTGAATGAGGCAGCCCTTGTGGAGGTAAAACAGCACTTTGCCGCCATTGCTGGTTTTCCCCATGTTATAGGAGCTGTGGATGGCACACATATCGCTTTCAGTATTCCTGTTTGGATGTGTTGTTTTCTAGGGCTACATGAACAGACATTAGCAAACTACAGCTGATTATTATCTGTGTACAGTAATGATTATATCAAACAATGCATGTCAGAAAACCACTTGTTTGACTAGCCATGCAATCTACATGGGACAGCCCCTGTGTCACGGTCTGCTCTCTTACCGCCGTCCCCTCTCCCTGCCGTCGCATGCTGTCTGCTTCCAGCGGGGCCGTCGGTGTCTCAAGGGACTCCTCCTCTCCGTCTGGCAGCTACTTCCGGGTTCCAATCTCCGCTGCCTCCTCTCTTCGCTCCAAGCCTCACTGTCAGTACAGCTGACTTGCGCATACCTCTGCACTGACAGGCTGGCGTCCAGGATGTTTCCTAGCAACCTGGATGCCCGCCTGTCAGATCCTTTGGCGTGCTATTCTCCCTGCCTGATTGGTGATCAGTGTCCATTTATACCCGCTCTGCATTCTCCTCAGCGCCGGTTATAGCTCCTGTTCAGGTTATATAGCCAGCTCTCTTTGCCTTGTGCCTTCTTGCCTTTTCTGCGATTTTGAGTGTCCCATATCTGCCCTGCCTGGTTCCAGCCTGTATACCTTCTATGTCACTTCCCATATCTTATCCTAACTGTTTTTTATCCTAAGTGTTTTTCCCCTTCCTCTCCTGTGTGCAAGTTATTGTATCCCTTAGGGGATTTCTCTTGGTCTGAGTGTGAGTGCGATTGCCCCTCCGTTCATTGTGTCAGTCTAGTCTGTCCCATGTTCCTCTCTTCTGTCTGGTGTCACTGTTATCTGTTATTTGTTGTTTGTCAAAGGTCATATTCTGCTGACCTGCCTCCTCCCACTTTCTCCTCTTTCTACGCTAGCCCTATCTTATTCTATCTGTTCTTTCTATTCTTCTCCCGGGTTTTCTCTGAAGGTGCGTATCCTGATGAAGTCCCACCAGCTCCAGTCTATCCCCACCATCAGGGGCTCTAGCGAACACTCAGACGGAAATGGTTTGCAAAGGGAAAATACACTGCACAGACCATGCTGCGTTTATTATACGTATGACCGCAACTTAGTATTTTGTCCGGTCGTCTGGAGGGTCAGACAAACCTACTCTAGGTACGTTCGTTTTAGAATAAGCATACGATGATATGTTCTTATTTTTGGATCTGTCGCCCAAACGATTTCACGCCCATTTAGATCATTTGCATACATGGTTAAACCCTCTGTTACGTTAATTCACGCCCATAACGTAAAAAGGTCGTATGGCCGATGTTGCTTAGGTCTGGATCGGGCGTCCGTCTGTACTACAGTCGATGCGCATGCGCATTGCGTGGTTACTGGCGATTTTACGCCCACGATGAGCGTACGATCGCATCCGAGCGTATCGGCGTCCACTCTCCCCGACACTTCTCCTGTGCGGGCGTATTTTCCCTTCCTTACGCCGGCTGAAGGCTACCCTAACTTCAGCCGGCATAAGGAAGGGGCCATACGCTCGCACAGGAGCGTATGGCCGCCTAGTCCGCCCTCCCACTTTCATTAAACTACCTCCCTCCGCCCACCTACACTAACCTGAACGTAGGGACGCTGGGGGACGTCCCCTACGGCGCTGCTACGGACACCCGATCCACGATCGGGCGTTGCGGACGGGACGCCGGGCAACATCTGCCCGGCGCATGCGCAGATCGGCTGAAAAGCCGATCTTACGCTTATGCCCGCCGTCCTAGCGACGGCGGGCGTTATTCAGGATCAGGCCCATAGACACAAAATATGGCGTGTATTGCATTGTATTGGTATTGTACAGTATTCCTGTTTGGATGTGATGTCTTCTAGGGCTACATGAACAGACATTAGCAAACTACAGCTGATTATTATCTGCGAACAGTAATGATTATATTAAACCATGCATGTCAGAAAACCATTTGTTTGACTAGCCATGGGACAGCCCCTGCGGATCAAAGTTTCACTATTTAAGAATGTGTGGATCATTAACATAGTGTTTATGTTAAAGAAAAGTAAACAAAAGAACAGCAATAAGGCTTAATTCATTTTCCCATTAGGAGGAGGAGGAGGAAGTCGAAGTCCTGCACCAGCATTTGCAGCAAGAAAACCAGGGAGGGGGTCTTGGTAAGTAATGTTGTTAGTTTACTCATTATTTCATGTAACATTTCCTGCATGGGTCTTACTAGTGTTTATTTGCTGATGATGAGATGCAGAGTGCTTGGTTTGTACAATGATGCACTCCCAAGAATGTATCCTTTTTTGAATATAATTGAACAAAGTATTGTCTGTAATTTTAGTTTAAAGTAAAGAGCTCAGTTTTTCAATCCATCCTTAATCTAAGTATTGTGTGTTTTCTCATTGTTGTAAAAAATGATTTATATTTTTTAGTGATAAATTGTTTATGGTAATTGTAAAAAAAAATAAAAAAAATGCAATGAAGACATGCTACAATGTGTATTCCGTGAATATTTGTGTGATTTAAAATGTCTAAGTATGTGTGTAAATGGTAATTGTCCTTTCTCATTTATCCTACAGATGTGGAGGAAGACCCTTCACCATGGAGATGGTGACGTTGCTGCACATGCTGGTGAAGATGGACCAAACAGCCCAACTTTTATTCCATTTATATTATCATTTGCACAGTTAGTTTTGTTTCCCCCCCACCCCCACTTTGTTTACATGTTGTTTGTTTTTGTTTTCTTGTAAATACATTTTTTACTCTTTGCAAGTTTGTGGTTTTATGTTTCTTGCACTTAAACATCACAACACAACACTAAAAATATATGTGATACTCCTTCAAAACATTAAGTTCAAATATGATAATCATAGCTTTGTCTAATTAAAAATATTAATGAACATATTTAACACATTTAAAATAAAATCCAAAAGCATATTTATTTAACAGTATTGATATATTTCACACATGTCCAGTTAAGTAACAATTAATAGTAAAAAAACACATGTCACACTGGAGCATATACACAAAGATAAGAGAAAACACAGGACACATTTATTACATGTGAATTTGTTTTAACAAATATGAAAGTTACAGGCCAAAAATAGTAGATCGCATGTACTGCCGTAGGAACCACGGTTAGTATCTACGTAAATACGACTGAACAATCCACACATTTGTACTGCCGTAATTAGGAACGAAAGATCCATCCACAGTTACTATTGTCGTAAATATGCATTTCGTAAAATACGCTTAATGTAAGGTCGCAATCGTAACTACGAATTGTGGGTGTGAATATGGTCGTGAGTTTGGTTCTAGCATGCGTAAGATAAGTTTTTACGCAAGGGCGTAAATACGCTATAACGTAATTATGATAGCATAGGTCTGAATCATGCCCAATACTTCTATATTACCATGTAAAACTATCAAAAGAACAAAAATAAATATAAACATTTTTGTTTTGTCAACATCTTAAGTACTAATGCATCAGTTGTACTCCTGGTGTGACAGAAAGGTCTGTCTTAGGCATGGTGCCAGAGTTAGCCACGCCAATGAAGTATAGCTACTTTGATCTACTATTTTCATTTGGATGAATAGATCAGAATATGGTTATCACTGGAGGAGCTTTTAGAAAATCCTTCATTCCATGCTGTGCTGTTGCCTTGGATACTATTCAGACAGTTTTACACTAGTTATATCCTGTCAATTACACTGTACTGTTTAAATTTACATTTGGATGCTTTGCTTTAGAGAAATATGCTGGCAATAAGCAGATTAATTTTTAAACAGGCTGTCTAAGCTGAAATAATTTGAATGAAGTATATGATAAAAATAAAATGCAAGTTTCATTCATTTAATTGCCTATATTACTCCATTTATCAATATCATAGCTCTAAAGCTGGCCATACACTAGAGCGATTATTTGCCCGATCACCCAATTATCGGGTGATCAAGCAAATAATCGCTGTAGTTAGCGGCTAGGATAAAATTTTCAAACATCAAATAAAAGCACCAGAAATGCTCTGGTATTCCTGTTTGATCTTTCAACATATTTGATTTAAATCGGGAGCAAGCTCCCAATATTTTAAGAGAGCCAATCAGGAAGGTATACTTTAAAGCTGTCAGAGCAGCATAGTACATAGATATACAGCAGCAGCTATGGCAGGGAGTAGTACAGACAGGGATCAGCCGAAGCCGCGCTGTGTGAAATGTGGCTTCGGCTGATTCTTTTCTGTATTACTGCCTGCAATAGCTGCTGCTGTATATCTGTGTACTATGCTGCTCTGACAGCT
>WWET01002751.1:199272-217315 GCA_011038615.1 Limnodynastes dumerilii | reverse complement strand
AATACCGCATAAGCATGACATCGGGAAAAGTTAATTTATATAACTTCCTTCCTTACTCATTTGTATTTGAATTTAAAATACATAATGGGATGTTTTATAAAGGGTAAAATTTATAAGCTACTCTATGGAAATGTTGAAGGTACTCACCTATCCTCTGAAGAAATATTATAGATGAAACGCGTCAGAAATATTAACTTACCTTTTTACCGCTGAACCCTATTATTGGCAAGACCTATTACGGTGATATCACCCAAGTGGTTCTGCGGGTCCGTAAAGTGCTGCATCGCTCTGGACCGCTAAACCCGTACAAAGAGGAGTGCTTGAGCCTTCAGTATTCCCGGACATCCACGCGACTTACACAGAGAGCTTAAACCCATCTTGGAGAAAGAAGCGCTGTATTGTCCCAGGAGGATAAGTATCACGATTCTATCCCCATTTGGGGTTATGCAGTCTAAGCCTCTCTATTGTTTTTTTATACTGTGTGATTTTCATTGGGAACTTTGTACATGCTGATGAGCAGCACTTCTGAGCCTGGACTTCTTGCATGCTAAGAAGGCTCCCTCCAGAATATTTACGAGTATGGGGGATTGAGATCCTCTTTTGTTAAGTTGCACAGTGGAACCTATTGATGCAGCTAATTTACTACAAATATAATTCTCCCGTTTATATAAGAATTGTCTATTTCCATCATGGACACCAAATAAAGGGACATTGGGACTGATCCAGAACAACGCTTCTGAGCGAATTTACGCGCGGCGGAGACGTAAAATTGACTGTTTGTAAGTACTGCGCATGCGCACAATAGAAAAAATAGCGTAATTGTGAACGTATGGGCCATTCACGTATGTGTCACGTAAATACTTACGTGTGGGCGTGCCAATTTTACGTTACTCCAAAATACGTCTGAAATATGTTAAGTAGGCGGGGGTTGTATTTAAAGTGTACAGTATGGGCGTGCTTAGCTGCGTAAATTTGTGTTGCCCATACGTACGTGTGCGTATGACTGCGGTTATGTTGGCAAAAGTAAGGTATGGTTTAGAAAGCGTACCTTGACAAAATACGTATGTTCAAGGGGTGTGCCGAGGGGAGTGTAAAGAATTTACGCACACGAAAATACGCTACGCGAATAAACATACGGCAAACGTAGTTCTGGATCTACCCCATTGTCATCAAGCTATATTACAACCTAACCTCTGCAACAATTACCATTAGGATCTCTACTGCTTACCCACCTATTAGTGTATTTATTGCATTTAGAGTTGAGCAATTGCCAAAGCTGTAGTTCAGGGTGTTTCTACAATCTGGTCCCATTTTATTTGATATAGTTATTTATTGTTTTTGTATTTAATTTTTGTCTGGTACCAGATTGATAAATTTAATAAATTCTCATTTTTTATAAGAATGCTTAATTAGACCAATTTTCATTGATATATTCTTGTACTTGAAACAATACCTATCATTTAATTATATTTTTAATTTTATAGTTGTCTTTTCTCCACCAATACAGCGCAGGTAGATTTCTTTTAAATTTTGAAAGTAACATGGTTCTAGATACTGAAATGTGTGTGTGAATGGACAGTAAACATATATTGGGCTGGATACAGACCTAGTTAAGTGCTTGAACTTAGTTACACCTGGGCTAAACCATGTTGATTGCAGGGGAGTCATATTTCATTTGTTGCACACAGTATTAGAGTTTAGAGGTGATGTTCCCTATCCCAAGTCTAAATAACAGTGTGATAATAACGCTGGTCAGAATTTGTGTGTAGTAAGCAATTCAAAGATATATCCCTGCATGCAAATAATACAACTAACTTGACTACCCCTGCAATCAACATGGCTTAGCCCAGGAGTAACTAAGTTCAAGCACTTAACTAGGTCTGGATCTAGCCCATTATTATTATTATTGTTTATTTATTAGGCACCACAAGGTGTCTGCAGCACCGTATAAAATAAACCAAAATACATTACAGACATACAGAGCAGGGATGGATTGCATAGTACATAATAAAATACAATCTAAATATTAATATCAAAATATCACAAAAGTATTCAAAATAATCTACACCCTAGAGAGGGGGACACGCTGCCCCCTACACCCTAGAGAGATGTGGACACGCTGCCCCCTATGCCCTAGAGAGAGGGGACACGCTGACCCCTACACCCTAGAGAGAGGGGGACACTGCCCCCTACACCCTAAAGAGAGGGGGACCCTGCCCCCTACACCATAAAGAGGGGGGGACCCTACACCATAGAGAGGGGGACCCTGCCCACTACACCCTAGAGGGGGGACCTTGCCCCCTACACCACAGAGAGGGGGACCCTAACCCTCTATACCCTAGAGAGGGGGGACCCTGCCCCTTACACCCTAGAGAAGGGGGGACACTGCCCCCCTACACCCTAGAGAGGGGGGACACTGCCCTCTACACCCTAGAGAGGGGGGACACTGCCCCCTACACCCTGAAGAGGGGGACACTGCCCCCTACAGCCTAGAGAGAGGGACATTACTCCTACACCAGGAAATGCCAGAGCAGTAATAGGTGAGACCTAGACTGGGAGGGAGAGGTGTAACTTCACCGGTTTAGCTCGCGGATGGCTCTCAACCTGCAGATAGAGCAAGATGGCCAGGTGATGAGCGTTAAAATTTAGGAAGAAGCACTCTGTGGGAAACTTGGGCTCAGAAAATGAAGCTGGATCTTGAAGTCACAAATTAAGGGGATTCAATAAAATGAGGTAAAAGGTATTTTAAATAATTAGCAAATGAGACAACTAAATTATTTACATAAAGCAGAAGTATGAAAAAGTCTAAAAATACATTGCTCATGGGATTACAATTCTCAGTTCAGGCGCCTGTGTTTTTCCTAGTTTTTCTAAGTCAAAGTGACTTGGAAAAACACAGGTGTCTGAACTGAGAGCTCTTCCCTTCGGTGGCCATTGTGGATATCCTGGGCATAGGATCGCCTCCATCTGTATCGGACTTCCTGGTGGTGCTCCCCAAGGACTCTTCTATCTTCTATCCTCTACAATATCACTGGGGCACGGACCTCTCTTATTTAGGCGGACATGTGTTTACTATTTACCATCAGTTACTGTTTCTTTTAATGAATGCCTAGAGAAAGCTTTGTATTCACCTATGTATTTATGGTTTTGTTTTTATATATGCCCCAGTAAAAAATCCATTTAATTTACTCACTGTTGTGTTCAATTACTCCATGTGGTGTTATCACATTGGTTGTATTGCCGATTTTTTTCTGACACGTTATTTCGGATTGTTTACTTAACATTTGTTTTTTCTTTTCTTACATGCTGTGGATGCTTATAAGGAACTATTAAGAACATTTTCTACCTTTAAGTTTTCTCATATCCACAGACTTTTGCACAATATATTTATGAACATAGGACATATCAATAATCTGTATGCCGCTAGTTCATCAGTTTATTTATTCATTTATTGGTTTTTACATTTTTATTATTATTTACCCACAACGCTTTCTCCGTCTTCTATTTGTATATATCACACTGGTTTCCTGTTCATTGGTGGTTTTTTCCCTCTGCCCTTTCAAAGAAACCTATTTTTCAATCTAAGGGATGAAAAACCATATGTCTATTTGACGAAGAGTGAGAAATTAATCTTATTTGCTAGTATCAATGAGCCAGAGTAGTGCCATTACAGTAATAAATAGGATAATTAGTCAAGTCACATTAACAGCGAATGGGGTATATTAAACTAACTGAAGTGTCTTCCCACTGTATGCAAGCTATTTAATAAATACACAGTAGTGGCTTGTCATATTTTCAATTGTGTGAGTTTAGGTTTAGCAGCACCTTGAAAAAACTGTGAATTTAGATTCTAAAGTAATTTTTAGAAAAGCACAGAATTTAAAACAGACTCTGGAGTCATTTAAAAGTTATGCCGCAGTCTTCCATTCCCAACAGTGCACTGCGCAGCCTCACGCTCTGCAAACAGAAGAGGAGCATGAGGCTGCGCAGTGCACACACGCCTGACATCCCCATGTGAAACCCGTGCGCAGTGCACTGTTGGCGACAGAAGGCTGCTGGAGACCGTCACCGTTTGTACAGAAATAGGTGGTACTGGGATTCCATTGGGTGCAGGGTGAGTGCCACGGGTGGCCTCCTTGTCTGCGGGAGCCCGTGTGCACTGCACACATGGTAGATACGCCACTGATTGGTTTTTACATTTTTATTATTATTTACCCACAACGCTTTCTCCGTCTTCTATTTGTATATATCACACTGGTTTCCTGTTCATTGATGGTTTTTTCCCTCTGCCCTTTCAAAGAAACCTGTTTTTCAATCTAAGGGATGAAAAACCATATGTCTATTAGACGAAGAGTGAGAAAGATAATACTGGTGAGTCATCTAATAATAAATGGTTATCTGAGAAAATTATAGGATGTTACATATGAGAACATTTACAATGTACAGTGCATCCGGAAAGTATTCACAGCACCTCACTTTTTCCACATTTTGTTATGTTACAGCCTTATTCCAAAATAGAATAAATTCATTTTTCCCTCAGAATTCTACACACAATACCCCATAATGACAACGTGAAAAAGTTTTTGGGAGATTTTTGCTAATTTATTAACAATCAAAAAACCAAGAAATCACAAGTACATATTCATGTACGTATTCATAGACTTTGCTCAATACTTTGTTGATGCACCTTTGGCAGCAATTACAGCCTCAAGTCTTTTTAAATAAGATGCCACAAGCTTGGCACCTATCTTTGGGCAGTTTCGCCTATTCCTCTTTTGCAGAACCTCTCAAGCTCCATCAGGTTGGAGGGAAGCGTTGGTGCACAGCCTCCAGAGATGTTCAATCGGATTCAAGTCTGGGTTCTGGCTGGGCCACTCACGGACATTCACAGAGTTGTCCTGAAGCCACTCCTTTGATATCTTGACTGTGTGCTTAGGGTCGTTGTCTTGCTGCAAGATGAACCGTTGCCCCAATCTGAGGTCAAGAGCACTCTGGGGCATGTTTTCATCCAGGATGTCTCTGTACATTGCTGCATTCATCTTTCCCTCTATCCTGATTAGTCTCCCAGTTCCTGCCACTGAAAAACATCCCCACAACATGATGCTGCCACCACCATGCTTCACTGTAGGGATGGTATTGGCCTGGTGATGAGCGATACCTGGTTTCCTCCAAACATAACAATGGTATTATGCACCTAAGCTTAATTTTGAGCTTCATGGCAAAGGATGGGAATACTTATGTACCTGTGATTTCTGAGTTTGTGATTTTTAATAAATTTGCAAAAAACTCCCCCCAAAAAACTTTTAATGTGGTCATTATGGGGTATCGTCTATAGAATTTTGAAGGAAAAAAATGTATTTATTACATTTTGGAATAAGACTGTAACATAACAAAATGTGGAAAAAGTGAAGCGCTGTGAATACTTTCCAGAGGCACTGTATACATGTAGTTTTATAAGTGGAAATCATTTGGATTTTTTGGGAAAAGATGGAAGAGCCTTCAATATTAAAAGTTATATAAATTGTAAAAGTAGTTATGTTATTTATCTAATTTCTTGTATTTATGGAAAAAAAATAAGTAGGTCGTACAACATCGCTATGTTTTGTATAAATTTAATTTACATTCATTATCTAAACATATTAATTGTTAACATGGTGGTAATGTCAAATGTTTGTCTTTACAAGGAACAGAATAATCAGACCTACAACTAGAGAAGGAGATAGGGAATCCTTCTGGATATTTAGATTAAATACTTTAATACCTTTTGGCCTAAATGATTCCATAGAGTTAGATCATCAACAGCAATGTATAGGGTTGCTTTGGTGTAGAGGTAGAATATCTGCCAGTGAAGTAGATGGTCATGAGTTCATATCCTTACTGAATCCACTATTTTTATTTCTTCAATTTTTTGCATAAATACAAATATATAAAGTATTTAGACACATTTATTATATGTATTTGTCAATATTTACAATAATATTGAAATTGTCAACTAGAATGCTGTTCTGAATATGGTATATTTTTGTCCTGTGAAGTTATATATTTTATGTCTATTCGTTTTTGTTTTAAGTATTATTTAATAGTATCAATCTGTTTAATTGCAGATGATAGGAAATTGTTATTTTGGTAGCTCTGCGATGCATTTTCATTTAAAATATTGTTTTTTTAAATGTTTCAGAATTATTATTTTAATTAATTACCACCTAGCAAATTGCTATTTAAATAAGGTGGAGTCAGTGCTAACAATCCCTCTCTGATGAAACCTACTTGGAGAAATGCTAAAGAGAGTTTATTATATCTGGCTGATATACAGACTTTCTAATCACCTTGAAAGACTTTTCTCCAAAGAGTTATTACCAACTCTTTAACAGTTACTGCTGATCTACTATATCCCGTATTGCATATTGTCATATTCATTTATAGAGCATGTTAATATACACAGCTGATATCTGGAGGTGTAGAACATAGAGAGAGCACTATTACACTATTACATCGAGTGCTATCGATTTAAATCTGTCTTGCCATCCAAGATCTGGTGCCATTGAAATGGACCTGTATATTGGGTCTTTAACTCATAGAGGAAGAAATTGGAGCATATTTTAAAGCAACTGCAAGTACGAGCTTCGGAATATTAGACAGCTGACTTGCCATATACTGTTTGATACCATCTGTTGAATGGTTTGGAATTAGATGAATTAGTCTCCCTAGGATCAAATCTATACTCCACTTTTGATCTCTGGATTCGGTACCTGATTATAAATTACATCAAATGTACACCAGAGTTAGTTCAACTATTTTTACATCACTGTGAACAATCTTGTGAATCATTGTCTGTTAAAGAGGAATAATTATCATCTTATTTCCTTCGTTTTATACATCTCAGGATTTTTATCCCACTTATCCTTTTTGGGGTTAGTGGAACATCATAGCAAACAACGTATCCAGTGATAATATACTTATGCACAACCAGAGTTCCTTTCTAACTACATCTTTTATATTGAGGATATATTGATTTCAGTCTGAGGATTTCCTTGTTGCGTTATATATATGATATTTCAATAATTGTGAAGCATTATATGTATCTATTGGTGATTGGTTTTCAGTCAGATATTGTTAATTGATTTTAGTTATATGTGATACTGAATAATAAATTTGAATATATTTATACCTTTGAATTGAGTATTACTGTTTATTGACTTTAAAGCGCTTCTATATTTTAGCAAATGTTTAGCTGCAAAACAAGTACTGTACCAAAGAACAATAGAGAGAAACAATCTGTTGCAAATACACAAACACCCTTGCAGGTAGTAATGAAAGTGATAGCACACACTTTAAAAACTGAAAATGTTGTAATCAAATTACTAATGATGAAGTGGATTGCAATCTCTGCTTTCAGTCAAAAATCACAAGTCATAATCAGCTGTATTAAGTTTTAATAAAACACAATAAAATCATACAAGCTGAATAAAATTGATAATGTTTATGATGTTTATGACAATGTGAAGACATTTATATTTGGATCCTTTTTATAGTTTCTACCCAAAAGACTGACACTGAGAAGCGGCTGGGAAGATATATTTGGGTGACTTACTAAGCGCCCATCACTCAATACCTAAAACAAGAAGAAAAATAGGAATCATCATACACAAATTATTTCCATATATTCTTAAAACTAGAAAAACAAACTAATTTGTCTCCACTATAATGTACCATAAAAATGTATATAGATTATAAACAAAATGTAACAGAATTAAACAAACAGAAGATGATTTACGTATCCAAAGTTCCACCTTAATTTCTCTTCATGGATCTAAATTCGTCTGTACACAGATAAACAGACAGGCACTTTGTGTGGTAGTACTTACAGCTGCCCACTCATTCGCATCTGCATGCCTATCCCCCCCTTGTGGGGATTGGGCATGCGGATGTGAGGGATGCCCAGTCAGATGGGTCTTCTAGCGTACGTAACAGAATTCTGTATACGAGGAGATCCGTTGTGTAACATCTGGCATGCCAAGCACAGAGCCCAAAATACATGTACAAGTCCGCACTCAGTTTAGGTACACTAAACACTGCAGCTTAGGGTACCAGACCAATAGGAATCAAATAGAAAAAAAAATTGGTAACCGTAGCAACCTTAGTTCGAATACCTTACTAAATAAAAAGAAATTTCACTTAATTGCAAAAAGTCTTCAGTGTACTAGAAATACCAGCATATAAAAGTATCTTCATTCAGGGTGGACCTGCCATTTGAATGCCTTTTCAATTCATGGACAATTTTACAGGACTGGATCTCTTTGAAAAATGTGGTGTGTATATTTTAGTGCGCCAGGATTGTGTGCTGTTATTTCTAGTAAACTGAAGATATATATATATATATATATATATATATATATACACACACACACACACTCACACTCACTCACACTCACACACACTCACTCACACACTGCGGAAGTGCCTTAAGGACGGACCTGTGAATCGCACGTGGATACATACGTCCGGATATGCGAGGGAAAAATATGCACGGGGGAATTTAAATAAAAATGGGCGGGGGGAGGCATTTAAATTAGGGAAAGTGGGCACGATTATCAAGACACACATGGACGGAGGACATATACGCACGGAACTCCACACTCAAAGTTACAGCTGGTCTATGGAGGCGGAAGTCTCCAGAGCACGAATTAGCAAGGGGAGTGACTGGGGTTTTGGTGGGTGTTCCTTGCTCCGTCCATGCGTATATTTGCGGACCGATCGGGACACGGATCTCTGAATACGGCCCGGAACTACTGTCCTAAGTAGGTATTATAGTGTGCACAGCAAGTACATCCCACATCTTTACTATGTAATTCTCACACTGTCACTCACACACACACTCACACACACTCACACACACTCACACTCACTCACACACACTCACACACACTCACACACACACACACACAAATAAACAGTTAGATACTTATATAGATATGACATTGGTTAATCACTTTTAGTAAAGCAATACCTGAAACATTTCAGGAGCCAGTTTAACGTCACTGAGAAGGACCTCTGGGAAGACATAAGTGGATTCAAATGTACCACTGAGAGAAAATGATTCAAATGCGGTGAAAGCCGTTTCTGCTGCTACATCACATGTCTCCAGGCTGGTACATTTCAATAATGTGCACACCTTAACCAAACCACAAGAAGATAATGGTTAATATACGTTTGTAAAGAGAATTCACATAATCTACAAATATTTCATGTTCATTTCACTCTTGCAGTCAAAGGATTTATTTATTAATTACATTTTAGATATTTCATAAGCTTGTTGTGTTAACCATATTACTGCGAACTTTAGATGGCAGCAGAGACTTTTTCAAAAGGGCCAAACTGACTGGGAAATCATTTGCTTTTACCTAGAAGAGGCAAAGCAATCAATACAAATATAAATTTAATGCCAACCTTTATCCTAATCCCTTCCATGACCCCAACGTTCCCCTTTCATGACCCTAAACCTCCCATTTCATGACCATAACCCTCCTTTCCCCGAAGCCTGACCCTAAGACTACCATCCCCGCAACCTAAGACTCCTCTCCGCTTCCGAAAAATCAGCATACTTACCCAATGGTTGAAAATGGCTGCGTTTTAGAAATAGAGCCAGATGAAAATGAGCTTTTGGATGTCTCTACTTCTAAAAGACACCATTTGCTTCGGTGACTTGCACAGCTTCCGGAGTTGGAAAAAAAAATAATTTCAAAAATTGATTTTGTTATCTGACAGCAGAAACATCATCCCACTTTCTTAAAGTTTATCTCTGGCCAATTGAGAGAATTGCATTTACCTATAATTAATATTGTACACAAAAAAGTTTAACATAAATAATATATCCAAACTTGAACACACACCTTTGGAGGGACATTTTGTAAAAGAGAGAAGGGCTGGATTAATGTCGTCAGCAAGAGGAGCAGATTCAGAGTTTGGGTGTAAGTATAAAACTGATGCAATTGTAAAGCTTAACTATACCATTAAGTAAGGGGTGCTTATTAATCTTAAATTTTTTACATACAGGGAAAATACATTACTTTTGCTCACTAACGCAAATACTGCATAGCTTTATGTTTAATCTTTGAAATAGAGTTGAGCTAAGGAACTTCACCTCTTAAATATAATTTTTATTTTACAATTAAAATTTGCCTCCCCTTGCAGTGCAACATGGTATTGCTCAGGTCTACACTTACACCTAAAAAAAGGTGTAAGTGCAGCTCTGAATTAGCCCCAGAGTGTGCTCATGCAAATGAGCCTAATTCAGACCTAAACATTAACATAAGTACACACAGATTATGGTTATATATCTGAACTTGTTACAGGTGTATTGTCTACAGATATGTCCATAAACAGATAAAATAAAACTACACTAATTAGCGCTTCTCCCCAGGCTGCAACAATACCCTGTATGGGGGTGTTAACCACTCCACCCCCAAAGATAGGTTCAGAATAACCAAACCCCAAAATATAGAATAAAATAAACAAGGTAAGAATAGCGCCTAGGGTTCATAGGGTAAGTAATTACTACAACTTATAAACTATATATACAATATATAGAACAACTATATATACAATACATAGAACAAATGTCCAGACCTTTCTTTAAAGTAGTTTTCTTTAAAAGTCTGTAAGAACACTGTCCTTGGGATCCAATTTTTCAGTAGATTCTTCTCCTTTGGTCCAGACGCCTATGTTGGTTTCTATGGGACTCCTCTCCGTATGTTCATCAAAGAAAAGAATAATGTATAATAGTGTAATACGTTCAGAAGCAGATTTTTCCTTTATAGGTTATTGAACTCACAATTTAAATGTCTTGACCGAATAGCTTATCATAAATTTGTCTCCACAGCCACGAAATTTCCTCCACATCCGTCTCTCCTCCTGTCTCAAGTTCTCCCCTCCTCGCCGAACAGCAGAGCACAGAGAAAACAGAAAGGGACACAGAGATCCTAGTGCAATATGTCGAATGCAGGGAAGAGCCCTATCTAGATGGTGTTGCAAGACTTACCTCGAGAAAGACGCTGTTGAAACGCGTAGGACTGTGGGTAGCGGCATTCGGTTCTGTCTGGTGGGAGCACGAGCTGGGTGAGTGGACTGTGGATAGTACGGTGCATTAGGGCCCATATATGTAGCGTGCTTGGTCACGGACAGTCCCCTGGAACTCACCTGTGTATCCCCTAACGGGTGAACCGCGAGAATCAATTTTTTCTGAAGATTTTGTAAGGCTTTTAAGAAAGTTTTTTATTGCATATTGTTGTTTTATGTGAAACAAATAAAGATATCTGAGAGAATCTTTTTTGCCCAAAAAAAGATTTTTATTACAATACACCTTGATGCAAGAGGAATATTGGGTGAGTGCAATACTACCTGTGTGGTCTCTATGTCTGTAGTTGATATATTGCACTAGGGTCCTTGTGTTGTCTTTCTTTCCCTGGGCTCTGATATTGGATGAGGAAGAGTGAGTGGGAGAGAGAAAAAATAAAGACACGTGAAGACACAAAGAACATTTATTACAAGGGGAGAAGTGGGTGAGTGCAACACCATCTAGATAGGGCTCTTCCCTGCAGTCGACATATTGCACTAGGATCTCTGTGTCCCTTTCTGTTTTCTCTGTGCTCTGCTGTTCAGCGAGGAGGGGAGAACTTGAGAGAGGAGGAGAGACGGATGTGGAGGAAATTTCGTGGCTGTGGAGACAAATTTATGATAAGCTATTCGGTCAAGATATCCAAATTGTGAGTTCAATAACCTATAAAGGAAAAATCTGCTTCTGAACGTATTACACTATTATACATTATTCTTTTCTATGATGAACATACGGAGAGGAGTCCCATAGAAACCAACATAGGCGTCTGGACCAAAGGAGAAGAATCTACTGAAAAATTGGATCCCAAGGACAGTGTTCTTACAGACTTTTAAAGAAAACTACTTTAAAGAAAGGTCTGGACATTTGTTCTATGTATTGTATATATAGTTTATAAGTTGTAGTAATTACTTACCCTATGAACCTTAGGCGCTATTCTTACCTTGTTTATTTTATTCTATGTCCATAAACAGCTTTGTACTCCATGGCACAACTTTTATCTAAATTGAAGATGATGTTGACAGCCAACATTCCACAGCCTATATATTGAACCATTAATTAGCAGGTTATCCTCTGAATGCAACACTGAAGGTATGGGAATGCTGCTTAACCATGCTGCATGACGTTATTTATTTCTTTGTATTTTTTTTAAAATAATAATATTTTTATTATTTCATTTAATATTGATGTTATTCATGAATGAGGACTCACTTTCGATTTCCTCTTCCTTTCTGTGTCTTTAGATTGCGTTTTGTCGGCTTACCTTTGTGACTTCTTGATACAATGTACAGTATGTATTATAAATACATATAAATTCCACAGAATAAGCAGCTTGGCCGGTATAAAGCAGGGATCCAAACAGAGACTGAGAGAACCAGATAACAGGACCACGGTTGAAAAGTGCAAACCATCATGAAGCACAGGAAGCAGCTAACTGGAAGCAATGACCCACACCTTGCTCTCAAATGAAGGGATTGATAAAACAAGAGCACAGGTGTAGGAGAACAAGCACATTACATGATTAGTCCCAGAGAGAGTGTTCAACAGCAACCCCTAGGGGCATGTAGTAGAAATGTCCACAATATGAAATAATCCAAAACTACCCCTAGAGGCAAAACTAGATATAGCAGTCCAGGGTGCAACAGTATTGGCATACTTTCTCATTGTGGACTGGTCTAGACCTCCGTATTGCTGCCATTTTCCACTTATACAAGTAGTAAACATTAGGGTAGGCTCTAGTTAACAGAAGATTGTCTGTGGGAAAAGGGCACTTTTCTATTATAACTGGCAGCCCAGGGCTGCTACTTAGCCTGCAGTCACTGATTATTTGTGATCCCACAAGTAATCTGTGGCTCCCAAATATGAGCCACAGCGGCTACTATGGATCCCTGGGTCATTCTATTTCCCTGCATCTTCCAATCATTGTATTGGAATCTAAAGGGGGAGGGACTGATACCCTGAGTTTCCTGTATCCATTTGATGATGTCTGTCTGAGGCTGTTGCGCATAGGGTAATTGGGAGATCTGACGTACAGCCACAGCTGCAATTCTCTTTGCTTATGGATCTCACCTAATCTGCACAATATTTGTACAAGTTTTATCAAATGATGAATGCATTAATTTTCTGTTCCAGTTTAGATCAGGCCCCTTGTCTCCCATTGAAAGTCTAAGGAAATATAAAATGAATCTCATTCTGATCTAATATCCATATCCTTACCATTACAAAAATAAAGAACTTTGAGAACAGTAGTAATAGATTAGAGTGTTAATTATTCACCAACAAGACAAAATGTAGTAATAGCAAACATGTTGATCTCTATTGAACTGACCAAAGATTGCATTTCATGAACCACATTTACTAAATATATAAAGTCTGTATTACACTAACAGCCCTCTCCTCTCCTAGCTGTAAGTTTCTGTGTTGTGTAGCTTTAATAGGATATCAGTGAAGGTGCCTAGACTGTCATACTCCACATGGATCTAAAGCAGTATTTTCCAAACTCTTTTCCTGGGACACCTAGGAAACCAAGTTTTCCACGTCTCCCTGCAACACAAGGGATATAGGGCCTGATCCAGAACTACACCTCGGAGCGAATTTACGCGTGGCAGACACGTAAAATCGCTGTTTTGTACGCACTGCGCATGCGCACCATAGAAAATACGCACATTAACGTAGTGTAATTGTGAACGTATGGGCCATTCATGTATGTGTCACGTAAATACTTACATGTGGGCGTGCCAATTTTACATTTCCACAAAATACGTGAAGTAGGCGGGGGGTTGTGTTTAAAGTGTACAGTATGGGCGTGCTTAGCTGCACAAATTCGTTTAGGCCATACGTACGCGAGCGTATGACTGCGGTTACGTTGGAAAAAGTTAAGGTAGGGTTTGGAAAGCGTATCTTAACAAAATACGTTCGTGCAAGAGGTGTGCCGAGGGGAGTGTAACGAATTTACGCGCACGAAAATACGCTCCGCGAATAAACGTACGGCAAACGTAGATCTGGATCTACCCCATAATTATTATCACCTGTGGCTCTTTTAAAATGTTAATAGAAGTTCTAGAAATCATGCACTGTTATGAGTCCTTGAGGACCGAGTTGGGGAACAAAGATCTAAAGAAAAAGTGTTGGTCAAAGGGTCACATCCCATTTAAGCATGGATCTATGTTTAAAGCATGTTTAAAAAAACAAATGTAAAAATAGACATTAGAGAAAATAAAGCGTTACCTCCACATAAAATACTTTATATGGTCCATGGAAGCCATCATAAGCACCAAGTATATAAACTTCATCAGTTCTTTTTTCCAACATGCTATAGTTCAGATAACAACAAAGATTATTGTGACAAACTGTAGTCATTCCTTGAGGGTCTTGGAGCTCAGTCAAGGTAAATACATCAAGGAAAATTTTCCTGCTAAATACATTATTTCTCCTTACAGGTTTCTTAATATTGGATGCATACAAATTCCAATTGACAGCTGACCATGTTGTGTTATTTCTTGGGTGTGAATTTAGTTCTGAAATCACCAATTGACCCTCATTACCACTTTGGTTGTAGTAATAAGGTCCAAGTTTATCAGGTGAAAATACTCCACTTCCTTTAAAAAAAAAACAAAAAACAAAAAAAAAAAAACAAATGGAAGTATTACAAATAAAGAATCTGTAAATATAAAGCTAAAAATTGAAAATAAATGAATTCAAGTGAAACATTTTTTATTTAAATATATATTCATATATAGGTTAACTTCTAGGTTAATGCTAAACTTGTCCAAATACATTTTCAATTTATCAACAAAAAACAGTATGTATATATATATATATATATATATATATATATGTTACTATATTGTACATCTACCAGGTAAAATGTCCTTGTGGGCTACTATATATTGGCCAAACCTCCAGGATGCTCAAGGAGCGCATGGCCCAGCATAGATCTGCAATCAAGCTGGCCCTGGAGGATAAACTTATTGACCAGCCGGTGGCAAGACATTTCACATCTTCAAGACATACGATAACAGATCTGCGCTACAAAGTGCTGGAACACATCCCCATCTCCCCAGGCGGGGTGACCAAGGAAGAACCCTTTCCCAGCAAGAGACTTATTGGATACATACCTTGGACACCTTGCAACCCAACGGTCTCAATGAACATTTCCCCCTTAATTGTTTTCTTTAATCCTCTATGCCTTTTAATCTGTTTGCATAATTCTTTCCCTGTCCCTTATCTTTCCCTTCACCTTTTACTTTTAATTATATTCAGCATTGTTAGAATTAATTTATTTCATCCCCTGCTCCCTTTTAACCAATTTTGTGTTTTTTACAGTACCGCTGTTCCACACGCAGCATAGCGCTACATACAGGGAGCACAGCATCTCCCATCTCCATGGCAACGCGTTGGCTTCGGACCGGATGCCACAGGGTGGTTACCCTGATAACCCACTTTGACAGCTCAGCTGCCAGACGGCTTCCGGGAGCACGCAGACAGCTGTGTTCATACCACCATACCACTCACATCATAGCGCTACATACAGGGAGCACAGCGTCTCCCATATCCATGGCAACGCACTGGCCCTGGACCGGATGCCATGGGGTGGTTACCCTGACTACCTACTTTGACAGCTCAGCTGCCAGACAGCTTCCGGGAGCACACAGACAGCTGTGTTCGTGGCAGTGGTAAGTAATTGCGCTCTTTTTTCTTTATAAACTATTTGTTGCTCTCTGTTCCCTTTCATTCCTTTCTTGTGCTCTGATGAAAATCCTCTTAATGGGGATTGAAACGTCGGACTATATGCTTGCATATTAAGCTGATCATGTAACTTTTCTGGACATTAAATCCCAACTGTTTATTTTCAACTAAGTCTCCAGTGTGCATCAATCTCCCTTTACCTCTTGCATTACCTACACTATAGATAGAACCTTGAGCAGTTCTTTTTGATATTGGAGTGTCGTTCTCTAGCAATTATCTACATGCAGGGACCCTTTCTCTTCAAACAACGTGCACCCTACGCTGCGCTGCTCTGGACCTTTGAGCACCCAGGGCAGCTCATTCTACATTATTGACTTGTAAGCAACACTATTTACAGTAACAATCTATTTCTATTTTGGACTGAACCAGGATCAGGACTCAACTGTACCCTCTGTACATACTACTATGGAGCAGGGACTTTCACAAGTATCCCTACCCCTGGGTGAGACCGTTTGTTTCTCTAATATAGAAGCAGAGGCTATTTTATTCCCTGAGGACCCACATGGAGATCAATCACAGATTCCCCTATTGACATGTACCATGATTGGCTCCACCTAAGAAAGAAACAAATTGATGCATGGTTCAACCTTATCCAACTATTTCAGGGACAAACACATCCCTAAAGGTTTCCGGATTGATAACATCCCAACCATCGGACGCTTCAACCCTAACTTTTGCAGACAGGACTACCAAGAAAACAGAGTCTACCCCTGGCTCTCTGGAACTGAAGTACGTCAAACTAGGAGACAGAGACCCTATATTAGAGGACCTCCTTCCAGACGGTTTGCTGACACATCCAGTGCCCCTTCCTCCTCCGATAATGAGCAACCAACTACAAGCACCACCCAACGGGGTTTTTGCCACAAACCTCCCATGGGGATAACCACAAGAGCGCAGATCATCAATAATGCAGACCAAACAGGAGGGGGGGCCAATGTAAAAGAAAAAAGGCTTCCGAAAATGAAGAGAACGTAATTCATAATATTTCATCACATATACTTACAGAAGAAGAAATACAAGTCCTTAATAAAGGTCTCTCATTCGTCCCGACTAACACTTTCAACAATTTACAATGGAAAATAGAACATCATAGATTTGCCCGCACCCTGCGCCTAAAAGAATTTTATGAAAACCAACTTATCATTAAGACTCCTAACCAATCCATCTACAGCGCATTCCGTCCAAAATCTTAATTTGACCCACAAAGTACCAGTGCTACTTTAAAGTGCTTTAATAGACTGTTGGACGATGGGGTCACCAAAGCCAAAACACAAATGTCAAAAATACAAAGCAATCTTACTACTTCCCAAAGAGATGCTTTGAAAAGCCTCAGTCAAGATCCAGAACTTGTCATAAGATCGGCTGACAAGGGTGGGGCCATTGTGCTTTAGGACCGACAGAAATATTGCCAGGAGATCCTTAATCAACTAGGAGACACAGAGGTATATCAACATCTGCCATCAAATCTTACTGATCTCATACTTCGCCAGGCTGTCTCAGAAGAGACCATCCCTCAAAATCTATATGATGCCCTCATGGTGGATTTACCGGTGATCCCCATCATCTATACGCTCCCAAAGATACATAAAAACCCTGTTGATCTACCGGGACGGCCAATAATTTCAGCCAGAAACTATCTACTAGCCCCGTCTTCCAGGTTCTTGGACCACTTCTCACAGCCACTAGTCCAGATGCAACCCACCTACTTGAAAGATTCAACCTGTTTCCTGAACGCCTTGGTCAACTTACTCGATTTACCACCACAAGCCATCCTATGCACCATCGAAATAGTCAGCCTACATACAAAAATCCCCATGATTTGGGGCTGGGTGCCATCAAAGACTTTATCAGCAACAACCCAGACTATGCTGGACCACCAGTACAACTTGTCTGTCAACTAATGGAACTTTAAAGAGGTGATCTATAGAACCGCGCTCCCCCTAACACAGCTGCTGATCCCTTCTACCTGGAAATCACATCCAATTTCCAAAAAATCGGTGTACCCCCTCCAAATTGAAAGGGGCACTCCAATGTAAATATGAAAATATATAAGGGTAGTAGGCAAACAGCGCTATTGCATACAGAAGAAGTTCTGCCAATCTCCCTGATGTTGTTATCTTTTACACCTTCTTTTCTTCTTTGAATGTCTTTTCAAAGGTGAAAAAAGTCCACAGTACCTTAAGA
>WWET01002751.1:142212-174310 GCA_011038615.1 Limnodynastes dumerilii | reverse complement strand
GGCCCTGACTAGACCTATATCTCCAATGTTAAGCATTTGTGTTTAGAAGTTACTTTTTATCACTATGTGCTATGGTTATTCTAGTTTATGTAAGCGTATGTAATATGTTCTTACCTTCTTTCTCCTTTATTTGCTTCCCAGATGTAAAAAATTAAACTCAACACACCCTAGAGAAGCAAAATAAGAGTGAATGAACACAAAAGCACTTCTCTCTAATGTGACATATTATAATCTACGTAACTTACCGCCAACAGGGGTAAAATTCCTTGGATGGCCGCTGCCCATTGAAAACTTAACTTTTCATTTAGAAAGCCACCTAGTGTTGGGCCCACAAAAGAGCTGGAGCAACATAAGACATTTGATTGTATAGTAAGTAAAAAGAAATAAACTGAACAAACAGCTAATGTTATTTCATTTAAAATAAAGCTAAACATTAGTGGTAGAAATAGGTTTTAGAAACTTGCGAGTGTGTTGAAGACTGTGGGTGGTGAGATACTAAGAGATCTTTACAGACCTATTCATTAATTTTTTTAAATAAAAATAATAATATAATATTTAATAATAAAAACTATTATTACAACATTATAACAAACAGTACTGGGCATTTCAGGAATCACAAATCGTGTCATAATATTTCTAGCACAGAGCATACAAGTTGCCCTATAGAAAGTAGTGGCCTAATTTATATTTCTGGCACCTCCGGCTTGATTAAAATGAAAATAACTAAATAATGGCATATTTTAAATTTTTACCCCAACACTACAGTTTTGCTGAATTCCTGCATTTTATAGTCAATGCAACACATTCCCAATGCGCAGCAATGTCAAAACATTAACTTGGTTGCAATTAGCTGAAAATAAAAATGGATAATGGCAGAAATCAGTGGGATAGAAAATGAAGACGCATTTCCAGCTTTAGCAGGAAATATATTACTCCAACAAATTATTACAATTTCAATGACAAGGCAACAGACATGGATAGGTCTGTGTGCATGATATCAATCACTGGACCTGTCTGACAAATGAAAGACAATGAAATGAAAGTGAAGCAACACAGGAAAATGTCCAATACAAAATGCAATCCTCTTACTTTAGTTGTCCAAAAATTTAAGTTATTTCTTTTGTAAAATCAAGTCTGGACACACACACTTTAACTTACAGTTCATATTAAAGTCAGAAACAGAAGTTTAAGGCATTTATTTTTTACTGTCACACATTTCCTTCACTGTATTAAACAAAGATAGGGTGCAATGGGGAATTCATAATATAATACCATGTATTTTACCTATAAGCCAATTATCCTGTATATGCACCCATCAACCTACTGTTGAAAGTCTATTATGTAAAATGGTGACCAAAAAACCTTACATATAAATTAATATTTATATTATTCTCTTGAAAGTCTGTTTATTAGATAAGTCTTATTTATTACAGATAAGTGCAGCATGAGCCAATGCCCATTTTTATTTGCAAGCATAGACTAACATATTACAATAGTCTCTATATAGGTCTAAGGTAGAATAAACAATTATAAACTGTATAAAGAAAACTGTTGTAAGACCTACCCCATAGACCACATTGCACTGAACAGTCCAGATATCAGACCCAACGTACTAAGACTTTCTTCAAAGCCATTCTCACTGAAAGCAAGGAACACATTTGTAATGTGTATGAATTATTATATGTATGAAAATAAGATTTCATATCCTTTAAACATTCTTGGAAAAGAGAATCTGGTCGACATGATATAATATACAATGTAATTTTATGTACCACATTGCAGTGGTGCATTACAGGACTGATGTCATGTGACTGTGAAAGTATTCAAAATACATTGCACTGATTGTTGGTGGAGCCAGCTTAAGCTGGTGAGTTATTTTAATAGCCATTTATCCAGCAGCTAAAAACAGAGGGATTGCAATGTTTAGCAAGAGTACTGAGACTAAATGTACTAATGTGTTGGAAAAAATTACTAATATTGTTTAACTATCAAAATCAGCATTCTGTACTGTTGACAAAGCAGGATATATTATGAATTTTTTATTTATGTCCGTTGCTGCTGGAATGGGTTTGCTGAGAGAGTTGGCAGTCACAGCAAAGACAATGGGGCTGATCCAGAACAACGCCCGCCGCCATAGTTACGGCAGGCGTATGCGTAAGATCGGCTGTTTAGCCGATCTGTACATGCGCCGGTCAAATGTTTGCCAGTGTAACTAGGGATTTCCTTTAGTGAGGATTGGGTGTCCCTAACTGTAGCGTAGTTACGGTTGAAGGGACGTTCCAAAGTTAAGATCGCCTTAACTACGCTACAGTTAGGGAATGTAGGCGGGGGGAGGCAGGGAAATTAGCTAGAGGGGCAGGGTTAGGATCTTGTGCTCCGATCCTGTCGTAGTTACGCCGGCTAAAGTTAGGGTAGCCTTTAGGCGGCGTGTAACTACGGCAGGACAGGGGGAGTGCATAGATGTTACGCTGTGTGTTAGCACGCACAGTGCAACATCGTAGTTCTGGATTAGGCCCAATGTGCCTGCAGCAGCTTCTATTATCGCGATGCTAGCATTACCTAAGGTCATGTCAGCATTATCTACAAAGCAGCTGCAATTAGAACACGAAGAGAAGATGATGAAGAAGAGATAACAATAGAAACAATAAAGGTACAGGAAAATTAAAGGACGTCATTAATGACAAACATTAGGGAATGGGGACAGTATAGAAAAAGGGGTTGGATTAACACATGGGAACACAGGACGGCTGGACACAACTGATGGCTGGAGGCTGGATGGCTGCAGGCATACGGGGGCAGCAAAGTGTGTATTGTATGACAGTAATTAGAATGCAGCCTGTATTGTATGGCAGTAACTACGTTGTAGCATCTATTTTAGTCATAGGTAAAATTTATTGTATAATGGTAACTAATATGATATCTGTGTTGTATTTGTGTCAGCAAAATAAGTTCTGGGTTATTAAACCTGTAAAAATAATAAAAATAATGTAATACATGCTTACAGCTTTCACTGAGCAATTAATGCAGTGTTTGGGTGCATCTGATGATATACAGTTTAACTGCAAGGTACATTATTACACTATTCTCTGGCCATGACACTATGACCACCCCTTTTTGACTATGTGATGGGCCCCCAGCACAATATTTCCTGGTGGGGTCTTCAAGTCCCTATCTGACTCTGCATGTATGACCAAATTTATTTCTGTGAATGATACAGTTATCAATGCATGGGCTAGACCACCAGGGATATGGCTGAAAAACACCTGATGGTGAAGCGGCAGCCTATACACTGAATGTTAACATTAGGGGCATGCAGTTATTTATGGGACACTGCTTGGAGCCTGTCTGCCCCTGAACAATTCACTAGTAGACTGTGCATTGCCTGCAGTCATTAAGGACTGCAAGAGTGAAGCATCAGTGACTGTTGTTTCTGACACGTCTTTCCATTTGGGTGTTTAATCAGAACAACTACAGCTAAAATGCCTTTTGTATGCTTTTGGTATCCGCTTACTCTACCATATGATTGGCTGACTAAATATTTACAGGTGTAAATATACATCATGGATAGACTAAAATACGGGATTCAAAAATCAGATTTGCGAGATTAAGGGAAGTTACTATTAAAAAAAGATGTGGAGTCTAACTCACAATAAGATTTTGTGGTTATTGTCATTTTTAAAGTATGTTATGATTAATATTCACTGTAAATCACAATGATCAAGTATATAGCACATCCAAAGACCAGAAAACCTAATATAAAAGCTAAATAAAAGTTAAATAATAAAGATAACTTACTTACTACATACTTACTATGCACTGCTAAGCATTTCTGGATACACTGGGATGCCAGTCAAACCAATACAAAATCCATTCAAAACCAGGACAAGAATAAACAGCCAGAGTTTACTGTAAAACAAAAAGGACTGCTAAACGCAATGTTATTTTATTTATATCTCTAATCCCCACAATTCTGAAGAGCCGGCTTCTGCAAGTTTGCTGCTATACTCGTATTGCCACAGCAGAAAAGCAGCTGATAACAGAAAAACCTGGACCAGATGTATTTGGAAATTTGGCTGATAACCTCGTTCTTAAGTAGTATTGTCTGAGCTCCACCTAGAGGTAATGAAGTGCACTGTTCCAATAAATGAATTGACAGACATAACTAATTTAAGTATATTATAAATTGTGGTAACATTTTTGTAAAGGTTTTTTAACCTGTGCAATGCAGTTTGCTTTATTGACTATTTAATGTATGTTTGTTTGTTGTTTTAGTTTTTTTGTTATTTCTAGGCAAATAATTTTTTTATTTAAGTATATTGAAACTACAAAAAAATTTAAAATTATATAATTTGAGAGAAAAGTTAAGCTGGCCACACACTAGAGCGATTATCGTGGATTGGGCCAAATATCGCTCTAGTGTGTGGTAAAGATTTTTTTCCAAACTAGCGATAAAACGTTACAAAAACGCTCGGCCCCGATTATCTCATCTCATGGGAATCTTGAATGATTATCGTTTTTCGTTAGAAAAATCGTGCAGTGTGTGGGCATTTTCGATAATCATTCAAGATTTCCATGGAGAGAGGGCAGAGCGCTTCAGAATCCCACACGCTGACAGGCTGCAGCGCTGTGTCCTCTCTCCCTCTGTCTGGGCATACAGCGCTGTATAGCCAGACAGAGGGAGAGAGGACACAGCGCTGCAGCCTGTCAGCGTGATTTTTGCATTGATATTTTTTTTTTTGGCAGCCAACCAATAAGCTGGCTGCATGGGTCTCCTGTCAAGATTGACAGGAGACCCAGCCAATCAGAGAGAGACTGCAGCCAGCCAATTGTCTCTCCAGCAGAGATTATCCCCAGGAGAACATTATCCCGTTTACTGGCAGCCACACCCTGGGAGCGATAATCACTCTAGTGTGTGGCCAGCTTTAGTCTCAATATTCTGCAGCATGTATTATATGGATAGGTACAATCAATCAGCAGTGTTAAAAGGACATAGAAGAAGAAATGGTTCCTTAAGGGGTGGCCTGCACCCTGAAATGAAGTGAGACTGTATCCTTGCTGCTTTGCATTAAACATCTGATATGTTACGTTCACAGTCACATTAAAGTTGAATGAATTAATTTGACAAAAAAGAAATCCTTAAAGGATGTATTATCTATTGTATTTTAAACATTATTAATCAAATGTTTTAATACATGTATAATTTTAAATGTAGCAGTAGTAAAATAATTCCTACAAGGCCTGGTTCTAGCCCTTCCTAATTCTCATATGCAGCTCAGGGTCAGAATACTTTCCATACTTCCTACCCCAAATTAACAGCTCGGATTAAGAAGTCATGTATTTTTTGCATCTGATCCCTAAAATTCAGTGTTCAGATTTTGGTTTAATCGCCAACTCACCCTTTGGTATGAGTCACACTACACATGAAATTCAGACTGCTAAACTACACTGATCGTCTGCAGGTCTGTTATGGTCCATACAATCCTGCTATAAGACCAGCCTCCAGCTCTCCTGCTATCCATCTAGTGAGAGATTAAACTTTCTTTATATACAGGCAATTTGTATCTACTGAACACTTAATCATTTTAAAAAGCTATTTAAAAGCGCTTCACATACTCTATCATACTGGTAGAATACCTGTTAGTTTGAAAACTAATGCTTGCTTTACTACCTGAGGTGATGACATCAGCACGTGGCTCAGTGAGTAACACTAGTGTCTCCCAGCGCTGAGGTCATGAGTTCAATTCCCAGACTAGGCCTTATCTGTGTGGAGTGTGTATGTTCTCTCTGTGTCTGTGTGTTTCCTCTGTGTGCTACGGTTTCCTCCCACACTCCAAAAACCTGCTGGTAGGTTAATTGGCTGCTGAATAAATTAACCCTAGGGGTTAGGGACTTAGAATGTAGCTCCAATGAGAATATGATATATTCTCTGTAAAGCGATATGTAATCTGATAGCGCTATATAAAAACCTGTTAATGAATTAAATAAAGTACTTAAATTAACAAACACCTAACTACTAACAAAATCTAATTGGTGTTTCCATCTGTTTGCACTAACAAACTCAAATCAGTAACACTACTTGTGTTCAGTTATAAGTTTATTAGTATATCTCATTTTTGCACGCATCATCGTTATTCTAAAGTATGCATTTATTGATCATTTGACATTTTATGAATATAATTATGAATGAGGGTATGAATTAAGTCCCACTCATTTTTCACAAAAAATGCAACCACTATCACATGGCTTTGTTACATTTCTACTTCTTTTTACAACTGAAGTATTATGTATGTGCATTCCTTTAATTAAAAAAAAAATTAAATGTTAACATAGAGACTTGTGTGTTACAGCGCTGAGGTCATGAGTTTGATTCCCGGACACTTATCTGTGTGAAGTTTTTGTGTTCTCTCCATGTCTATGTGGGATTTCTCCAGATGCTACGGTCTCCTCCCACATGCCATGTTTTTTTAAATATGGAAATAATAATTAATAAATAAATAGTAGGTGGTAATTAAAAAAAATGGAATTGTACCTTTCAATGTGAAAAAAAGGAACAGGTCCTAACATACAAAAGCACAATGCTGTTCCAAGATTGCCAATGATAAGAAGCCACTTCCTCATCGCCTAGATTTTAAAAAACAAACAAACAAAAAAAAGCAAACAAATAGATTCTTGATCATTAAGACATAGTATAACCTATATTAAACCTCAAGATGCATTATATGAAATGAATACTTAAAATTTTTGAATCTGTCAGTAGATTAGCAATGACTTAGCTAAATTTACCAACTAATATAATAACTAATATAATAAACCCATATCTAGGAACATAAGTGATATCCTTCTCAACAACTGAGCTACAGTATTCAGCTCTATTCCCCTACATATAAAACCTGCATAATTCAACTGTACAGCAGTGGTATTCAGACATTAATTTGAAAGTCAGAAGAGTCAATAGCACCTAGTGACTTGTTTATAATTTGGAATATCCTGAGCTTAAAGTGATGAAAAACCATCGGCATTAATTCAGTCATAAATAAACAAAGGGGAAACAGTGATAAGTTTCTCTTGGCTAAAAAGCAACTAAATTTTCTTATATATTTTTTTACACTGCCTTGGCTGTATAATTACATATACAGGCCTATATAACAAGTAGCTATTGAGCTATAAAGTGTCGGATACTCAGTCATAATAGCGTACACACTATCGATTTTGATTGAACTTATTTACACTGTGCATGTGCAGAAAATAAACATAAGCAAATATAGAACATGAAATTGAGGCATTTCGCAAACGGGTTTTGTGATTTTGGGTTAATTACATTTTGGCAGTATGGAAAATGCAAATAGACTTAGAAACACATTATTATCAGATCTAAGAAAGGACGGTGTTAAATCAAATTTTAATTAGAAAATTTACAACGAGAAAAAGAATTATGATGCGTCCAAACACAAAACAAATACTGGTCATTTTGGTATCGCTGTGAATAGGGCCACATTTGTATGGGTTTTTTATGCGTCATCACTACTGAATTGCTCAAACTTCTGAATGCAGTTATCAATTTTCAGGTTTGGAATTATCTTTTCACTTAGCCACTGGTGAGCAGTTGTCTATAAAAATCAAAGACTGCATAGGATGCTTGAAGTAAAGCTTTGGAAGGAAAGGGGTTTGTTAATATCATAAAAACAAAAATAATGAACAAACATGTTAATAAAAAAAAAAAAGAAAAAAAAAAAAGAACTTAAAATAACATTATTTTATGTAGACATCAATGCTCTATATACTATACAAATATCAGTAGTACAAATATTACTTACTGGTAACTTATCACTTATTACTCCAAGAAGTGGTGAACTTACAGAATATGACAAGGCAAGTCCAAGAAATACTAACCCAACATATCCAACCTTTAACTGAAACTAGAATCAAACAGAAAATATGTTGACATTAAACATTAATATTTAAAAAAAAAAGAAGAAAGTTTAATTTAAATGAGCTCTATCAAAAAAAGTACATATTTAAACATTCATGTGCAGAAGTTAACCAGCTCACGCCTCATAGCAAGAAGGTAGGGTCTGAGACTAGATGGGATGTGGGAGGGGGGGTATGTGTGCAGTGCGCGATAGGAGTCCGACAGCTTAAAAAGTGCTCAGTACTCTGTGTGTGAGTGCTAGGCTGTTTATAAATACACTGCTAGTAGCTCTCAGCTGTTGGCAATGTATTTATAAACATTGGCTTAGCACTCATCTATGAAGTGCTAAGCAGTGTCTTAAGCTGCCAGCCCCTAACAGCTTGCTTTGAGTCCAGTGGGGTGGCTGCTATGGACACCAGGGTGACACCCTCTGCACCAATGGTAGTTATGCCCCTGAACAGATTTCTTCTGATGCATTTTGTTACTGTTAAATTTGACCTCCAATTTTTTCTACTAAAATTTATACTTCATATTATGGCTAACACTGAACAGGCTTTGTTAATACTCAAGCACAAACCAGCAGGTTAAAACAAACATTTCTGTCCAATGTAACAGCTACCATAGGTTGTACCTAAAACTCATTTGCAGAGACTGGCATGAGTCTCTGCATGTCCATCAATATGGAGCTATTGATCTGCAGTCTGCCTCTAGACCCATCTTCCCCAGTTTTAACTACCCTTGATGAGCTCCAAAACAGAATATGGCATTTTGTGGCAAATGTATTTCAGTGACCCTGCTTATGGAACATTACTCAAATTTATACCTATGTGTTGATTCATATTTATACTCTATCACTCTCTCACTCTCTCTCATGGTATACTTGCATGTAGGAATATATTTATGTGTATGTCTTTGTTAGAGAACCTAGAATGTAGCTCCAATGGGAACTGATGTGAATGTGAAATATTCTCTTTAAAGCGTTACGTAATCTGATAATGCTATATGAAAACCTGTTAATAAATAATAAATGTTTCCTAGCAAAAGTTTACATAACAATTTAACAGTAAAGCTGGTCAGTATCTATCTGCAGTATGCAAAAGCAAAGTATTCTTTCTGCAGGTAAAGAATAAAATAAATGTAACTCCCCCTGAATTTAAACATTCATGTGCGGAAGTTAACCAGCTCACGCCTCATAGCAAGAAGGTAGGGTCTGAGACTAGATGGGATGTGGGAGGGGGTATGTGTGCAGTGCGCGATCGGAGTCCGACAGCTTAAAAAGTGCTCAGTACTCTGTGTGTGAGTGCTAGGCTGTTTATAAATACACTGCTAGTAGCTCTCAGCTGTTGGCAATGTATTTATAAACATTGGCTTAGCACTCATCTATGAAGTGCTAAGCAGTGTCTTAAGCTGCCAGCCCCTAACAGCTTGCTTTGAGTCCAGTGGGGTGGCTGCTATGGACACCAGGGTGACACCCTCTGCACCAATGGTAGTTATGCCCCTGAACAGATTTCTTCTGATGCATTTTGTTACTGTTAAATTTGACCTCCAATTTTTTCTACTAAAATTTATACTTCATATTATGGCTAACACTGAACAGGCTTTGTTAATACTCAAGCACAAACCAGCAGGTTAAAACAAACATTTCTGTCCAATGTAACAGCTACCATAGGTTGTACAAAAATCATTTGCAGAGACTGGCATGAGTCTCTGCATGTCCATCAATATGGAGCTATTGATCTGCAGTCCGCCTCTAGACCCATCTTCCCCAGTTTTAACTACCCTTGATGAGCTTCAAAACAGAATATGGCATTTTGTGGCAAATGTATTTCAGTGACCCTGCTTATGGAACATTACTAAAATTTATACCTATGTGTTGATTCATATTTATACTCTATCACTCTCTCTCATGGTATACTTGCATGTAGGAATATATTTATGTGTATGTCTTTGTTAGAGAACCTAGAATGTAGCTCCAATGGGAATTTATGTGAATGTGAAATATTCTCTTTAAAGCGTTACGTAATCTGATAATGATATATAAAAACCTGTTAATAAATAATAAATGTTTCCTAGCAAAAGTTTACATATCAATTTAACAGTAAACTGGTCAGTATCTATCTGCAATATGCAAAAGCAAAGTATTCTTCCTGCATGTAAAGAATAAAATAAATGTAACTCCCCCTGAATTTAAACATGGTTTGGCCCAGTTATAAATTACCACCTGACTTCCTCTAATTTTCAATCTCTAATCTGGTCCAAAGATACGAATGAAATGAAACATAGCCATAAAATATATAACTCTGATTCTTCATATTATAATTTTAGTTAAATTAATAAAAATTGAAAGACCAACAAAGTTTGCTCTCTTTGTATATAGCCATCAAAATATTTTACTTACGGTTTCTATAACAAAAAGAGACATGGTTGGGTCCAAAAATCCTAAACATGCGCTCAATGAAAATATGGTAAAGCACATTAACATAATCTTTGGCAATATGATTAATGTCCAAAAACTGTCTTTACCAGGCACCGAATCTGCCAAAATAATATAAAAGATGAAAATACAATTGTAAGGAATGGTATTTAAAAAACAATTCAATCATATTTTTTTCTTATTATATGGACTTAGACATGGCAAACAGGAAAGTGATATACAGCAGAAACTGTATTTCTCCTCATTACATAATAGTATATAGTATATGCAGAAATAACATGCAAGCAGAAAATAAGGTATGTAACCTGTGTAAAGTTCCCCCTTCCTACCAGCTATGCAGCAAACCATATTGGAAAGGAACACTGGGTGGATTCAGTCTTTCAATATCCCTGTGCATGATCTCTGGGCAAAGATGATGAGTGATCAGCTGGTACTAGGCCAAACTTCCAGATACCTGTGTATTAGACTTTTAGATGCGGTTAGACCTCTAACAGCCGATAATTACAAGTTACACGTGAAGCATAAGTAAATACCTGGAATGGATGCAAAGAAACAGGTAAACTCTTTGGGCCTGATACAGAGCTACGATGTTACACGGAGTGTTCTAACGCTCAGTGTAACATCACAACACTCCCCCTCGTCTAAGCGTATTAACACTCGCTTACACCGGCTGAAGGCTTCCCTAACTTCAGCCGGCATAAACAAGTGTAAATACGCTGGGACGGCGGTGTTGCAATGCAAACGCAGCCCTCCCAGCCTCATTACCCTACCTCCCCCCCACCTTACTACACTAACTACAGCATAGTAACGCTGGGGAACGCCCCCTCCAGCGTTACTACGCTGCTGTTACATGCCACAATACTCACCCCTTCGATCCTCTCGTCCGTGACACTCACTCGCCGCATGCCTCTCCTCACTCCCCGCTCCTTCCGACATGCCAGTCATGGCATGTAAACACTGGCCACGTGGGAGCGCGTTCCTGCGTTCTTGAGTGTCCCAGTTTCATCCTGCCTTGCTCCTGATCTGCTTCTCTCAGTGTATCATATCCCGTTCTCCCACCTTATTATACATACACATTGTCATTGCTCCTTGCCTCTCCTGAGTGCGTGTCTCTGTTGGCCATTCTGGGTCCCGCTGGTGTGTGTGTGTGTGCATGTGGGCCCTGGTTTGTCTGTTAGTCTTGTCTGTCTTATTAACCCCCTCTCGTCCATGGTCTCGGTTATTCATTCCTCATTGTTTGTCACTGGTCAGTCACTTCTGACCCAGTTTATTTCATGCTTCTTACTCTCTCTTGTTCCAGGCTTTCTCACTTCCTACTTTAACTCGTCCTTTCACTCCTGGGCGTTGCTCCAGGGGCTGCGACCTGCGGGTTTTCTTGCAGCCCAGACTATCCCCACCATTTGGGGCTCTAGTGAAGACCAGATTGCCGTCACCAGGTCCACCAAGTCCTGCTTACTTCTACCCACTGGTACCGTAACAGTATAACTGGCCAACTACAGGTTACTATAGCCGTTAGTAACATGGATGCCACAGCAGAGGCAATAAACGCCCTCATCACTCAAGTGTTCAATCTGGGACAGATGGTCCAGACTCTCACGGCTAAGGTCCAATCCCAGGGTCAAGCCATCATGTCCCTGCGGCCCACCAACATCCAGGCCTCCGCTTCCACGTCTGTTTCACCTCAGACTGAGACAGATGTCAAGGCCAACCTTCCGGATCGCTTCTCCGGGGATCAAGCCCAATTTCTCCTCTTCAAAGAAAGCTGAAAGTTGTACTTTCAGCTAAGGCCAAATGCCTCTGGTACTGAGCTCCAGAGGGTGGGACTGTTTATCTAGCTTCTGCAAGGCGACCCTCAGGCTTGGGCGTTCAGTCTGTCTCCTCAGAATCTGACCCGGAAGACAGTTGACGCCTTCTTTGAAGCTCTTGGACTATTGTATGATGACCCAGACTGCCTGGCCACGGCAGAGACAAAGCTACGAACTCTACGCCAGGGAAGAAGATCTGCAGAAGACTATTGTGCTGAGTTTCGACGTTGAGCTCATGACTCTGTGTGGAATGATCCCATGTTACGCAGTCAGTTCTGCGTAGGGCTGTCGGAACAAGTCAAAGATTCACTGGTACAGTTTCCCCGGGCCAAGAGTCTGGACGACCTTATGCGACTCTCCATCAAAGTGGATCGTCACCTGAAGGAACGCCATGTGGAAAGGGACTCATCTACTTCATTTTCCACAGTCCAATTTCCCATTGACACTGCCGTCATTGAAGAACCCAAGCAGATAGACTCTTACCACCTGACCAAGCAGGAAAAAACTCGGCAACGCACTCTTGAGCTGTGCCTCTATTGTGGTGGGAAGGCTCATAAGTGTCAAGGTAGCCAGTGCCATCACTTGGAGTGCGGCTTGAATCAACTACCTTAACTGATCAGTCAGATTCTTTGCGGCGGCTGGAGTTCAAGAAGTAAGACAGACACCAAAGTTCTTTGTCTCAGTGATGAACTGATTTTTTATTGGACCCAGTCCCCTTTTTATAACCCAAAATAATAATGCAGCTGGACATTTCGTCATTACATGATTAATACAAACTTATCACAAGATCATGATTAATATAAACTTATCACAAGTTATTATGGCATAAGCGAAACTGTCTTTGTTCCTCATTGATCATCAACTGTCTGGGACATTACATGCTGGCTTCTGAATAACTGACATTTGTCAACAACAGAAGAAACTTCCATCTATACCAAATTCTGATATACTGATATATGCTGATATACATAATGATTTTACAATAACAGATATCTTCATAATATATAAGCTTTGATAGACCCCACATTCCCCCCTTTAAATCATTATTTTAACTATCTGAACTTCAGAATTCAGGCAAACAGTCTAGGCCCATGGTATGACAGTTATTGGCAAAATTACTATCCAGTGGTTATAACTCTACAAGGCGATGTTAAGCATTCTTTCGACGACTCCAGGTAGAGGGTAACGACCATTCACACACATCCATGATTGTAGACTGTTCACGACCTCTATTTTATTCGGGGGACCGTGGGTTTTCCATCTGGATTGTGACAGGGTGCCAGCATCATCATATTCAGACCCTTGATCAACCGTGATGTTCTTGACTTTGTGTTTGGGGTCTTCTGTTTATCTCAGAGTACACTGGAGTATATAGCTTGTTGGTCCTGTCTTTCAATTTTTTCCTTACAATAGAAAAATAACACATGAATACCTTATAACACACATATATAATCTATGTCTTTACTTAGTCCTGTAACTGGAATAAACTGGGGTTCAGTAAGATACTTTGTAAACCTAGCTGAGATATGATTCCATTTTATCTGGGTGGCTTCTTTGAGGGTAAGTGGGACTATCACTTTTTGTTATTCATAAAACCTACAGATTCATGCCAGTATAAAAATTCGTTTTCAGGTCTCTGAAGTGGAGATTGCAGATAACTGCCCCAACAAGACCACCCAGTCAGGAAACTCTTAATTTGAAGGGCTCCATCTGGGTGTTCACCTCATATCTACTAAGAATTCCCTTCTTGTTTCAGCTTGCCTGTAAGTCAGTGACTAAGAGGTCGATGTTTCTGCATTCATCGACAGTGGCGCTGCCGGGAATTTTATTGACATGGATTTAGCCCAGTCTCTGGGACTTGAAACAAAGCCCATCTCCTCTCCTGTAACTGCCTGTGGCCTAGACGGGAGACCCTGACCAAAGGAATCATCCTGAAAAGCACCGTTCCCCTCGGACTCTCTATTGGGTTCTGCCATTTGGAGCTTATGGAATTCCTCCTCATCCGCTGTAATGTAGCTCGCATTGTCCTTGGTCATCCTTGGTTGCAAGTTCACAATCCTCGCATAGACTGGACCAGAGGCGAGATCCTGGCTTGGAGTGAGTCCTGAGTCAGGGCTCTCCCGTCCCATCCGTTTGGGACAAACCACTCTATCTGGCCTTACACCTCAATACATGGACTTTGCTGATATCTTTTCTGATCAGGCCTCAGAAGAACTGCCTCCTCATCGAGCTTCGGGTTGCGCCATCGAACTGGTTCCTGGGGCAAAACTCCCTAAGGGGAGACTATTCTCACTCTCCCGCCCAGAGTCTTCTTCTATTCAGGCATACATCTGTGACAATCTGCGCAAAGGTAATACATCTGTGACAATCTGCGCAAAGGTTTCACCCGTCCTTCCAAGTCTCTTCGGTCGGAGCCGGATTTTTCTTCGTGGCCAAAATGGATGGGTCTATGAGACCTTGTATCGATTACTGGGCTTTGAATAAAATCACAGTAAAAATTAGCTATCTGCTCCCACGCATCTCTGATCTCTTCAACCAGCTTAGAGGAGCAGTAGTGTATTCCAAAATTGAACCTCAGAGGCGCCTACAACTTGGTCAGAATTCGCGAGGGAGATGAATGGAAGAAGGCTTTTAATACCCACTCAGGACACCATGAGTATCTGGTTATTCCCTTCAGGCTTTGCAATGCACCCGCCGTCTTATAGGATCTCATTAATGAAGTTCTTCGAGACTACCTTGGCAGATTCATTGTAGTCTATCTGGACGACATCCTGATCTTCTTCTCAGATCTTCGCTCGCACCGGAGACACGTCCGTCAAGTCCTTAACCACCTCAGAGAGAATCACCTTTACGCCAAACCTGAGAAATGCGAATTCGAAGCGAGCACTGTTACCTTTCTGGGCTATGTGAGGGTTTCTCTATGGACCCCGCTAAAATGAAAGCAATCTTGGACTAGATGCAACCCAGCAACCTCAAGGCCACTCAGCACTTCCTCAGTTTTTCAAATTATTACCAAAGATTTATTAAAGGTCTCTCCATCCTGGTTACACCCATTTCTGACCTCACGAAAAAAGGGGTTGACCCAAGCAAGTGGTCTCCAGCTGCCATAAAAGCCTTTCACGCTTTCAAGCAAGCGTTCATCTCTGCTCCCATCCTCCAACACCCAGACCCTGATCTGTCATTTATCATTGACATGGACGCCTCCAACATGGGTGCCGGCGCTGTCTTGTTGCAGTGTAACATGGGAAATGGTGCAGCACTGCAGTATAACAGGGGAAATGGTGCAGCACTGCAGTTTAACATGGGAAATAGTGCAGCATTGCAGTGTAACATGGGAAATGGTGCAGCACTGCAGTATAACAGGGGAAATGGTGCAGCACTGCAGTTTAACATGGGAAATAGTGCAGCATTGCAGTGTAACATGGGAAATGGTGCAGCACTGCAGTATAACAGGGGAAATGGTGCAGCACTGCAGTTTAACATGGGAAATAGTGCAGCATTGCAGTGTAACATGGGAAATGGTGCAGCACTGCAGTATAACAGGGGAAATGGTGCAGCACTGCAGTTTAACATGGGAAATGGTGCAGCATTGCAGTGTAACATGGGAAATGGTGCAGCACTGCAGTATAACAGGGGAAATGGTGCAGCACTGCAGTTTAACATGGGAAATGGTGCAGCATTGCAGTGTAACATGGGAAATGGTGCAGCACTGCAGTTTAACATGGGAAATGGTGCAGCATTGCAGTGTAACATGGGAAATGGTGCAGCACTGCAGTATAACAGGGGAAATGGTGCAGCACTGCAGTTTAACATGGGAAATAGTGCAGCATTGCAGTGTAACATGGGAAATGGTGCAGCACTGCAGTATAACAGGGGAAATGGTGCAGCACTGCAGTTCAACATGGGAAATGGTGCAGCATTGCAGTGTAACAGGGGAAATGGTGCAGCACTGCAGTATAACGGGAAATGGTGCAGCATTGCAGTGTAACATGGGAAATGGTGCAGCATTGCAGTGTAACATGGGAAATGGTGCAGCACTGCAGTGTAACATGGGAAATGGTGCAGCACGGCAGTATAACAGGGGAAATGGTACATCATCAGAGTGTACGATAGCAAATGGGGCACCAACACAGTATAAGAAGGGATGGATGAGAGAGCGCATCACCTCAATACATAATGGGACTTGTCACAACTCCACAGGATATGATGGGAAATGGCGCACCACCTCATTATATGATAGGAAATGGCGCACCACCTCATTATATGATAGGAAATGGCGCACCACCTTATTATATGCTGGTAAATGCTGTACCACCTCATCATATGCTGGTAAATGCCGTACCACCTCATTATATGCTGGGAAATGGCGCACCACCTCATTATATGCTGGTAAATGCCGTACCACCTCATTATATGCTGGGAAATGCCGTACCACCTCATTATATGATGGGAAATGGCGCACCACCTCATTATATGCTGGTAAATGCCGTACCACCTCATTATATGCTGGTAAATGCCGTACCACCTCATTATATGCTGGTAAATGGCGCACCACCTCATTATATGCTGGGAAATGGCGCACCACCTCATTATATGCTGGGAAATGGCGCACCACCTCATATGCTGGTAAATGGCGCACCACCTCATTATATGCTGGTAAATGACGTACTACCTCATTATAGGCTGGGAAATGGAGCACCACCTCGTTATATTCTGGTAAATTACGTACTACCTCATTATATGCTGGTAAATGGTGTACTACCTCATTATATGCTGGTAAATGCCGTACCACCTCATTATATGCTGGTAAATGCCGTACCACCTCATTATATGCTGGTAAATGCCGTACCACCTCATTATATGCTGGTAAATGCCGTACCACCTCATTATATGCTGGTAAATGCCGTACCACCTCATTATATGCTGGTAAATGCCGTACCACCTCATTATATGCTGGTAAATGCCGTACCACCTCATTATATGCTGGTAAATGCCGTACCACCTCATTATATGCTGGTAAATGCCGTACCACCTCATTATATGCTGGGAAATGGCGCACCACCTCATTATATGATGGGAAAGGACGTACTACCTCATTATATGCTGGGAAATGGAGCACCACCTCGTTATATGCCGGTAAATGACGTACCACCTCGTTATATGCTGGTAAATGACGTACTACCTCATTATAGGCTGGGAAATGGCGCACCACTATAGTATATAAGAAATGGTGCTCTGTTCATGCAATCAATTGAATAGAACTAACAAAGTAATAATTTATTACAAAGGAAAACATTCAGATAACAATTACTTACAAAGTTCTGCTAATTCTAATATGGACTACATTTTTTAAACATAATGAATAAAAGGTTGTAAATGATTATCATTCTAGCAGAATTTATATTCTACTTATATTTTGGGTTTGCAGCACATATTATGCATATATCTACAATACAACATTTGCTTCCAGGCTTTTTTCAGTTTTGGATTTACAAGAATGAGAAGAATTGACTGAATCAGACTATAGAACCCCATAATAACCAGAAAGACCCAAAATGTACCATTATAGGAAGAAAAAACTGTGTAGTAATAAGAAAAATATATTGCAAAAAAAATCCCATAAATATGTAAAAGATAATTCATGAGACGTATAGTTCCTTTATAGGTTTTTATATTATTACTTTCAAAGTTTGTTTCTTTACTCTGAAATTTTAATGACTTTACTGCAGAAACCAAAGTCACCACACTGATCAGAAATGGTAAGAAACTAACTGAGAAACAGACATACAGATATTGCGGAGTTGTCGCATTTGATGTTGAATTTGTCTTGGATGAAAGGACAGATGAGTTGAAAGAAGGACTTCCACTCTTCCCATATTGTAGCAGGTTTAGAGAGGCACTGGAAAGAGACACAACTTCACCCAGAAAGATCAGCCGTGGAACGATGGAGTCAATCTTTGTCTTCAACCGGGTTAGAAACTTAGAGCGGAAGTTCCTGATCTTCATAAAGTAGAAGAAACAGAGGATGGCTGTGAGCCAGGACGAGGAGGTCATGCAGAACATGACCAAAGTAAAGATACAAGGAATTAAAAGATCTGTTGTGAAAACCGCTGACCCAACCTGATATATTATCATGCTGGTAAAAGATATACACGCATATATTACATTGGAGATATTCAAGGTCATAATAATCTTATTGGTCGGACTCATATCTTGTCCTTTAAAACTCCAGATGCTAATGAAATAGATAGTACCACAGTATAAGGACAGGCCAGATATGGACTGAAGATATACAAAAATCTTACAAATGTGAACTGAAACATTTGCAGCATCCATAATTCAATGGGATATTACCAGATCCTTGGAAATATTTAGGTGCTCGTATCTATTTACCGCAGCTTCTCTGGTTATTTGGCTGGGTCATAAGGTTAGGAGAATGGAGGCAACTCAGATGCAAAATGATGCCAAATCCAAGAGGTTCTCTCCTGATTCTGCTTCAGACGACCAAAGACAAGACAAGATTCCACCGAGGAGCATAAGGGATGTCTGTGGAATGAGTAATCCTCTGGGATTCTGCACCAGGCAGAGAATGAACTATGAGCACACAGCTTTACACAGAGGGGATGTAAACTGATTCTTCAGTCAGTGAGGTCCAGGAACATGTCATTAACATACGCATACAATTTGCATTAAACTACATGGACGTTCCTGGATAACAAGTCTCATATCTTCCTAAATATCACAGTGCAACAGTATGTGTATGGGCATATCTACACCTCAGAAAATCATCTCCAGGAGTGCGGGTAAAAGACTCTAACATCAGACATTAGCTCAACTAATGGAGGTGGATAAGTGGAATAACCTCCCATCCGAGGGGGTTGAGTCTAACACAGAAGATCAGTTTAAACATTTTTGGGATAAATATGAATAAAAAAATATATCTTATTTCTCAAAGTAAGTTAAGAGTAAAATAGGAACTTCAAGGATCAAAAGACAGGTCTGACGCTCCATACACACATTATATAACACTATGGGGTAGATTCAGATCCACGTACACTAGTAATCTTATGCTAGCCGCTAGTGTAAAAGCGCCCATTAGTACTTACTGTGCTTGCGCCTGACAGATGTTGCGCAACATAACTCAGAGCGTATGAGCCAGTCACGTATCATCATCGTAACTACGCACGAAGGGGCGTGTCAGTCATACGACACCCGTAATTATGCTTCGGAGGTGGAGTGAGGCATTTAAATCGTACCATCTGGGCGTGCTCAGCAGCTTAATTACGTGCTGCCTATACGTGCGTCAATACTTACGCTGTGTAAAGTTAAGGTAGGATTCGGGAGGTGTAAAACGGCCAAAGTACGTACATACGAGGAGGAGTGCCAGGGGAGCGCGTACGCTAGGAAACATCATGTAAACGTGACTCTGGATCTGGTCCTTTGTGTCAGCACACACATAAAAAGGAGGTTTAGGTCACAATATAGCTATATTGGGTTATCACCGTCAGGCTGCAGCGGCCATATTAGGGAGGGGTCAGGCTACAGCGGCCATATTGGGTCATATTGGTCAGGCTATAGCAGCCATATTGGGGAGGGGTTAGGCTGCAGCGGCCATATTAGGGAGGGGTCAGGCTACAGCGGCCATATTGGGTCATATTGGTCAGGCTACAGCGGCCATATTGGGTCATATTGGTCAGGCTCTCAAAGTTAAGTAAAATAGAAAACTGGAATATCTGCTGTCACTTTCTATGCGTTTCTATGTTTTTAATTCTAAATACAGCTTAAATACAAAACTGTATGAAGACTTTCCAAAGTATTTCTGAAATGATAATGAATATAATATTATATATTGTTGCATCAATGGCCCAGATCCAGAACAACGCTTGTGAGCGAATTTACACGTGGCGGAGACGTAAAATCGCCTTTTAGTAAGTACTGCGCATGCGCACCATAGAAAATACGCTCAGTAATGTAGCATAAATGTAAATACTTACGTGTGTCGCGTAAATACTTACGTGTGGGAGTGGCAATTTTACGTTTCACAAAAATACGTCAAATACACTATGTAGGCGGGGGTTTGTATTTAAAGTGTACAGTATGGGCGTGCTTAGCTGTGTAAATACGTGTTGCTCATACGTACGTGTGCGGATCACATCGGTTATGTTGGCAAAAGTTAAGGTAGGGTTTGGAAAGTGTATCTGGACAAAATACGTACATTCAAGGGGTGTGACAAGGGGAGTGTATACAACGTACGCACACGAAAATACGCTACGCGAGTAAACATATTGCAAACGTAGTTCTGGATCTACCCCAATGTATGTTTCAGATTTGTTGAAAGAGTTTTTATTTCATATTTTTCTTTTTACTTTAATATTTATATCTCAAAATAGCAGGAAAGCAGCCAGTGTGACCAAGGGCTGGATCCAGACCTTGTTAAGTGCATGAACTTAGTTACACCTGGGCTAAACCATGTTGAATTCAGGGGGAGTCAAGTTAATTGTATACTTTGCATGCAGGGATATATCTTTAAATTGCTTACTGCACACAGATACTGACCAGCTTTACTATCACACTTTTATTTAGACTTGGGATAGGAAACATCACCTCTCATCTCTAATACTGTTTGCAGCAGATGAAATATGACTCCCCTGCAATCAACATGGTTTAGCCCAGGAGTAACTAAGTTCATGCACTTAACAAGGTCTGGATCCAGCCCCAAGTGGTTACTATTTATTAAGCTTGAGTTCTAGGCAATAAGTGGGCTCCTGGAAAGCTGTAGATCAATATCAAGCGATAATGTAAATGTAGCCTGGATCAGGCAGGAAAACTTTGTATAAAAAACATTTGTCATTTAACAATCAACAGCAGCCTGGTCTAACAATATGCACACGAAGATGTATGCTTAGGGTATAGCAAGTCCATATGCTACAACTAATTTATTACTTGTGATACTCTGTGTGTTTTGGAATTGAACCAAATGATTCTCTGTTTTATGCCACTACTAGGACAGCATATACAGCACTTACCTTGATCCAGACGCACGCTGTTCTCCCCGCCGGGCGCTCTACTCGTGTCACGTGCGACAAGTAAACAAACCCACGTGGACTGGTGCTGCTGGCTGGCGCGTGTCCTCCTTCCTGCTGCCTCTCAGCCATTGCGTGTTTCCCTTATGCCTGGGAAACATCCTATCACCGTTCTGCACCTTGGCTGCTGACCAATCAGGGATCAGCAGCCTCTATATGAATCCCCTTCACCTTCCTTCAAGTTGGTTTAGTGATCACACTACTCCAAGGGGACCCCCAGGCCTGGGCGTTTAGTCTGCGTCCTGAAGACCCTGCACTCCAGACAGTGGACGCATTCTTTGAGGCTTTGGGCCTACTCTATGAAGATCCGGACAGGGCAGCTACCGCCGAGACGAAGCTTCGTTCACTGTGTCAGGGAAGAAGGACAGCGGAAGAATATTGCTCCGAATTCCGCCGCTGGGCAACGACTACTGTGGCTGGAATGATCCGGCTCTTCGCAGCCAATTCCGTATTGGGCTGTCTAACCAGGTGAAGGAAACCATCGTCCAATTCCCTGCATCAAGGAACCTCATGCGCCTTGCTATCAAAGTTGATCGACGCCTGAAAGAACGTCGTCTGGAGAAGGATTCCTCATCAAGCTATTTCACTGTTCACTTGCCTCAGGAATTCCAGGCACCGGAGGAACCCATGCAGATCGGGTCTTACCATCTCTCCAAAGAGGAGAAAGCCCGCAGGCGTAACCTGGGTCTGTGCCTCTACTGCATAGGAAAAGCCCATATGGCAGACTCTTGCCCAAAGAAACAACCTACGCAGTCGGGAAAAGAGTAACCCAGCTGGTTTGCGAGGAGCTCCGGTTGGGTATTCATCTAGTCTCCTCAAGAAATTTGCTTCTGCTTTTATTGATAACGGTGCTGCTGGAAATTACTTGGATATTGAACTGGTCCGGTCATTGAATATCCAAGTCAGAAGTCTGGACGTTCCCGTCTCAGCAGTGGGATTAGATGGTCAGCCATTATCCGAAGGCCCTAGTCTCCAGAAGGCTGAACCCATTTGACTGTCCATCGGAATGTGCCATTCTGAATCCATCGAATTCCTGGTTATTAATTGCGCCTCAGTCCAGCTGGTCCTGGGTCACCCTTGGCTTCAACTTTACAATTCCTGTATTGATTGGCCGCTGGGAGAGATCATACGGTGAGGTGAGTCCTGTGAAGGAACATGTATTTATTACCCAGTCCGGGTAGGTCATAGGTCAGTTGAGAAAATTCCCTTGCAATATGCGGAATATGCTGACATCTTCTCCAAGCAGGCAGTGGAGGTTCACACAGACACTATGACTGTGCTATTGAACTCACACTGGGAGCTAAACTGCCTAAGGGAAGACTGTTTTCTCTCTCCTGATCCGAATCAGCCGTCATGGACACCTACATTAAAAAGAATCTGGAGAGGGGGTTCATCCGCCCTTCCAAATCACCTAATGGCGCAGGTTTTTTCTTTGTTGGCAAGAAGGACGGCTCCCTCAGACCATGTATTGACTACTGAGCTCTTAACCACATCACAGTCAAGAACACTTACCCACTACCATTAATCTTAGATCTGTTCAATCAAGTCAAGGGAGCAGTAATTTACTCAAAGATTGATCTTTGCGGGGCATACAACCTGGTACGGATCAGGGAGGGAGACGAATGGAATACTGCTTTTAACACCCATTCAGGCCACTACTAATATCTGGTAATGCCTTTCGGGTTATGCAATGCCCCGGCAGTATTTCAAGACTTGATTAACAACGTATTCAGAGATTTCTTGAGAAAATTTGTAGTGGTCTATCTTGATGACATACTAATCTTTTCTCCCTCCCTTGAAGAACATCGAAAACATGTCAAGTTAGTTCTCCGTGGATTCAGGTTGTATGCCAAACTGGAGAAGTGTGAATTTGAAGTATCCAAGGTAACTTTTTGGGGGGTCATTTCCCTTTTGGGTTTCGCTATGGACCCGGAAAAAGTGAAGGCTATCCTGGAATGGAAACGGACCTCAAAACCATCCAATGATTCATGGGATTCTCCAATTACTACCTTGGATTCATTAAGTCCTTCTACACCCTGATGGCTCCTATTTCTGCGTTGACCAGGAAAAAGTTGGTTCCTTCCAATTGGTCAAAAGATGCTGTAAGTGCCTTCGAAGCCTTGAAACAGGCTTTTGTCACTGCGCCAATTCTCAGACATCCTAATCCGGAGTTATCCATCATCATTGAAGTTGATGCATCGGATGTCGGGGCTGAGGTAGTTCTGTCTCAAAAGGACTCACAAGATTCTAAGTACTTTCCATGTGCCTACTTTTCCAATCAATTTTCATCTGCTGAGAAGAATTATGATGTGGAGAACTGGGAATTGTTGGCCATCAAGATGGCATTTGAAACATGGAGGCACTGGCTAGAGGGGTCTGCTCATGTTATCACGGTTCTTACTGACCATAAAAATCTAGCATACATTGAATCTGCCAAGCACTTGAATTCTCGCCAGGCCCACTGGGCTCTGTTCTTCACTCATTTCAATTTCATCATAACGTACAGAACCATTGAGCTGATGCTTTATCCTGGGCATGCTTGCCAAAACATGGTTCCCCCCCTCCCTTACTGATGATTCCTCCCACCTCCATCATAGCCAGATTAACTCAAGATCTCCGATCCAAAATTCTTGCGGTCCAAGACTAATCTCAAAAGTTTCAGGAAGCAAGTTCTCCAGGAGAATCATTCTTGCAAACCTGCTGGTCATTTTGGCATCCAGAAAACGTTGAAAGCTTTGTCCCGATGGTGTGGTGGCCTTCCATGGTTTAAGACGCTCAAGAATTTGTCTCCACATGTACTCTCTGTGCCAGGAACAAGACACCACATTCTCTTCCTTACGGGCCGCATCTTCCTCTTCCTGTTCCTGCATCCATGGTTCACAGTTTGTCACTTCTTTTTGGAGAGCCTTTTGTAAAAGTTTTGGCATACAGATCAACTTGTCGTCAGGATAACACCCTCAAATCAATGGTCAAACCGAGAGAGTGAACCAATACCTGGAACAATATCTACGTTGCTACACTACCAGACTCCAAAACAATTGGTCCGAGAACATTCCCTGGGCAGAGTTTGCATATAATAACGCCCACCATTCTTCCACATCGCCCTTCTTTTGTGTCCAGGGATTCCATCCTAGAGCCAATTCCATCATTCCTGTCACCACCACCCCTCATCCGGGAGTTAGAGGGACAGTCAAAGGGATGAAAATCATCTGGAAAAGAGTCAATTGTTGCCTAAGGACCACAACTTTCAGAGCCAAGTCCAGAGTGGATCTACATCGGGCGAAATGCAATTTCAAGGTGGGAGACAGGGTCTGGCTCTCCACAAAAAATATTAAATTAAGACAACCATCCATGAAATTAGGGCCTAATTTTTTTGGACCTTTTCAAATCATCAAGATAATCAACCCTGTGGCTTTTAGACTAAAATTAACTCAAAATCTCAAAATTCTTTCTACTTTTCATGTGTCTCTTCTTAAACCTGCAGAAGATCTTCCAGATTCCATCAACCTGATCTTGTCAAATCTCCGCCAGTTCCTCAGACCATGTATTGACTACTGAGCTCTTAACCACATCACAGTCAAGAACACTTACCCACTACCATTAATCTTAGATCTGTTCAATCAAGTCAAGGGAGCAGTAATTTACTCAAAGATTGATCTTTGCGGGGCATACAACCTGGTACGGATCAGGGAGGGAGACGAATGGAATACTGCTTTTAACACCCATTCAGGCCACTACTAATATCTGGTAATGCCTTTCGGGTTATGCAATGCCCCGGCAGTATTTCAAGACTTCATTAACAACGTATTCAGAGATTTCTTGAGAAAATTTGTAGTGGTCTATCTTGATGACATACTAATCTTTTCTCCCTCCCTTGAAGAACATCGAAAACATGTCAAGTTAGTTCTCCGTGGATTCAGGTTGTATGCCAAACTGGAGAAGTGTGAATTTGAAGTATCCAAGGTAACTTTTTTGGGGGTCATTTCCCTTTTGGGTTTCGCTATGGACCCGGAAAAAGTGAAGGCTATCCTGGAATGGAAACGGACCTCAAAACCATCCAATGATTCATGGGATTCTCCAATTACTACCTTGGATTCATTAAGTCCTTCTACACCCTGATGGCTCCTATTTCTGCGTTGACCAGGAAAAAGTTGGTTCCTTCCAATTGGTCAAAAGATGCTGTAAGTGCCTTCGAAGCCTTGAAACAGGCTTTTGTCACTGCGCCAATTCTCAGACATCCTAATCCGGAGTTATCCATCATCATTGAAGTTGATGCATCGGATGTCGGGGCTGAGGTAGTTCTGTCTCAAAAGGACTCACAAGATTCTAAGTACTTTCCATGTGCCTACTTTTCCAATCAATTTTCATCTGCTGAGAAGAATTATGATGTGGAGAACTGGGAATTGTTGGCCATCAAGATGGCATTTGAAACATGGAGGCACTGGCTAGAGGGGTCTGCTCATGTTATCACGGTTCTTACTGACCATAAAAATCTAGCATACATTGAATCTGCCAAGCACTTGAATTCTCGCCAGGCCCACTGGGCTCTGTTCTTCACTCATTTCAATTTCATCATAACGTACAGAACCATTGAGCTGATGCTTTATCCTGGGCATGCTTGCCAAAACATGGTTCCCCCCCTCCCTTACTGATGATTCCTCCCACCTCCATCATAGCCAGATTAACTCAAGATCTCCGATCCAAAATTCTTGCGGTCCAAGACTAATCTCAAAAGTTTCAGGAAGCAAGTTCTCCAGGAGAATCATTCTTGCAAACCTGCTGGTCATTTTGGCATCCAGAAAACGTTGAAAGCTTTGTCCCGATGGTGTGGTGGCCTTCCATGGTTTAAGACGCTCAAGAATTTGTCTCCACATGTACTCTCTGTGCCAGGAACAAGACACCACATTCTCTTCCTTACGGGCCGCATCTTCCTCTTCCTGTTCCTGCATCCATGGTTCACAGTTTGTCACTTCTTTTTGGAGAGCCTTTTGTAAAAGTTTTGGCATACAGATCAACTTGTCATCAGGATAACACCCTCAAATCAATGGTCAAACCGAGAGAGTGAACCAATACCCGGAACAATATCTACGTTGCTACACTTCCAGACTCCAAAACAATTGGTCCGAGAACATTCCCTGGGCAGAGTTTGCATATAATAATGCCCACCATTCTTCCACATCGCCCTTCTTTTGTGTCCAGGGATTCCATCCTAGAGACAATTCCATCATTCCTGTCACCACCACCCCTCATCCGGGAGCTAGAGGGAAAGTCAAAGGGATGAAAATTATCTGGAAAAGTGTCAACTGTCACAACTTTCAGAACCAAGTCCAGAGTGGATCTTCATCGGGCGAAATGCAATTTCAAGGTGGGAGACAGGGTTTGGCTCTCCACAAAAAATATTAAATTAAGACAACCGTCCAGGAAATTAGGGCCTCATTTTTTTGGACCTTTTCAAATCATCAAGATAACCAACCCTGTGGCTTTTAGACTAAAATTACCTCAAAATCTCAAAATTCTTTCTACTTTTCATTTGTCTCTTCTTAAACCTGCAGAAGATCTTCCAGATTCCATCAACCTGATCTTGTCAAATCTCCGCCAGTGTCTATTAACAACCAAGAAGAGTACGAGATTGAGGAAATTCTAGATTCCAAAAGAGTTAGGACCCAAATTCATTACCTTGTCCACTGGAAAGGATATGGTCCTGAGGAAAGATAGTGGATTCCTGAAAAGAATCTGCATGCTGACAGATTGAAGAAAAACTTTCACAAAACGTTTCCCCTTAAACCCAAGCATTAGGAGCCTCATAACCCCTCACATAGGGGGAGGGGGGGGGTGTAACGTTACATGCCGAAACTAGGACGGCATGTACAGCACTTACCTTGGTCCAGACGCACGCTGTTCTCCCCGCCGGGCGCTCTGCTCGTGTCGCATGCGACATGTAAACAAACCTACGTGGACGCTGCCACTGGCTGGCGCGTGTTCTCCTTCCTGTTGCCTCTCAGCCATTGGGTGTTTCCCTTGTGCCTGGGAAACATCCTATCACCGTTTTGCACCTTGGCTGCATCCCCTTCACCTTCCTTCTGGCGCCGGTTATAGCTTCTGCCTGTCAGTGCTGTGATCTGCTATCCTGTGTGCCTAGTGCTTTTTTGCCTAGTGAATTGACCGTTGTTAGCCCTCAACCCTTGCCTTGTTCCTGCCTTGTTATCTCCAGTGTTTCTAACCCCAGTTCTCCCTCCTTAGTGTATATATCTGCCCAGTTATTCCTTACTTCTCCCGGAGTGTTTGTTTGTATTACCCCTTCGGGGGCACCGCTGTATGTCTGTGTGTGTGCGAGCCCTGGTCCGTCTTGTCCAGTCTTGTGACCCTCCTTTCGTCCTCTGTGCTTGGTTTAGTGTTCCATGTAGTTTGTCACCGGTCAGTCCCTTCCGGCCTGGTCTGAAACCCGCTTACTTGTTTTCACCTTCCCTCACCATCTGGTATCCATCTTGGTTTTCCTTTCCTTCTCCTACGAGTCCGGTTCAACGGGGCACGACCTGTTGTTGGGGCACAGCCAATTCCATCCCCACCACCAGGGGCTCTGGTGAATACCACCTGATAACAAAGACCCCGTTCCCCGTAACATTCTCTCAATAAAATGAACAGATGACACTCAAAAACTCCAACAACTGTTTGATTTGTTAAAATTTGTTTTACTTGTAAATCTTTTCTTTCTCTCCGTCAAGAAAATTTATTAAATTTCACAAAAGTTATTTACTTTTACTTTTAACCATAGTAAATAATGTTTTGTACAAAGTTATTTAGCGATTTGGTATTAACAAGGGTCAGATGCAATTACTAAGTACTTTTAACCAAACGAAAGCTGATTTCATTCAATGACCATCAAATTATTATTTCGATTGATTATATCAACAGTTTCAATTAACAATATTAATGCTAATACTCTCAGCTAATTAAGTATCAGTTTTGCTGAGTAATAAAATAAACAATTACTTTCTATTAGTTAAACACTAAATTCATGCAACTACTTTCAGTTAATTAGATAACAGGCTTAGGCAGTAATTATTATGCAGTTACCTTCAATTAATTAACTAGCAGGTTAAGGCAATAACGATTAAGCAGTCACTTTCAACTAGTTAGATAACAGGTTTTAGACAATATTAATCATGCAGTTACTTTCAATGAATTAGATAACAGGTGTAGGCAGTACTGATCACACAGTTACCATCAAATAGGGAAACAACAGTTTCATATAATAACGCATCGCACAGGAGCGTATGGCCGCTTAGCACGCCCCCCCCACCCTCATGAACGTAATCAGTGAAACCCTGCCCTCCCTTCCTAATTTCCCTCCCTCCCCCACCTACCTTCCGTAACTACAACGTAGTAGTTATGGACTCCCGATTCAGGGAACCCTGAATCATTGATTACCCCAGGCAACATCTGCCCGGCGCATGCGCATTACAGCTACGGCTGCCGTACTAGCGACGGCGGCCGTAGCTCTGGATCAGGCCCCTTAAGTGGCTGTACAATTTTGCAGATCGCTTATTCAGATGCAAAAATATGCAAGTTTATCGGCAAATATGCAAGACACTGTTCAGAGTTCAGTTCAATAGTCAGCGCAAGTATCTGTATGATATGCTCAGTGTTTGTAGATACTAGTTTTGAAGATGCGTTGCTGCGTTGTCTATCAGTTGTTTCTCTGGCTGCACGTGTCTCTGTATTAAGTGCGTCGTTGTTTTTCTTGCAGCTAGGCAGCGTCAGCTGGGGTGATTGTTCTGTTGTAGATAGCTTCTGCTGGATTCGTTTTGCCGGATCCTGGTGTGCAGATTTTACAGATGCTGTGTTGTAAGACCTTTGTCTATAACGATTGTCCGCTCTGTTGAGGCTTTTCTCTCTTTCCTCTGGGTCCGTCTGGTCAGCCTCTCATTCCTCAGTACAAGGTGGCTTTGCAGTCAGATACAGCGTCGGAGATTCAAAGAGACATGAAGAGCCATATGGTGCAGTATCGTTTTATTTTACAAGGTGATACAGTTACAACGTAAGTTTTATACTCACAAGGATTGCGGACATATATAGATGTCCAAGTAGCGCTTTTTAAAGATAAAAATTGTGTGGTACTGGACCAACGCGTTTCATCGGTCAGGGCCGACTTCCTCAGGGTCATTACGTGTTGTACAGTGTGGAAGTATAAATACCCCTCCCTTAATTTCTATTGGTTGTTGGAAGAGGGGGGTTTTTTTGTAATATCATGCAATTTAAGTCAGTGTTCTTTCGCTAATTATGTACATACATATTCTGACCAAAATATAGGAAATGATTGGAGCAAGCAAAAGGGTTACAATTTTAATAACATATTCTTGTAGCAGTTTGTATCAATTTGTGTTTATTTTTTCCTGCAGTTTTTTTGTATGTAGTGAAGATCGTTTCTTCTCTTCTGTATAGTACTTTGTATGTAATAAAAATAGTGGTCTTATCTCTTTTATGGTCCCTGCACATACAGTATTTTTAAGGTGTCCCCTTCCATGGATATTTCAAATCAGCTGGCTGCTTATGTGTCTGTACTGTCAGAACAATTTCAGAAGGGTGCAGTGACTAATGTGTCCTTAGGATTAGTTATTGCACATTTGTTCACGGAGGCTATGTCCATAGTTGGTGTGGAGTTTTTATGGCTTTAGGGTATGAGTATTTCATACATACATACATTTTGGTTGGCTATGATGAATGGGCTAGCGCGTGATTCCAACCTTTTTTTATTGGTCAAAGACTGCCTGTTGTTTACTCTATTAGGGATAAGTAGTGCAAGTTTATTCTATTTGTAGTTCATTCAGTTCAACCCATGTATTTTCCTGCTCTTAGTATGATTGTCTTATGGGTGTTTATCGTGAATATAGTCTCTTTATGGTGGTTGCCAATTTCTTCCTATGATTTCTTGAAGTAACGGGGGTTCAGATTTCTATTTTAATTTTAATTTTAATTTGTATAGGTTATTATTTATATTTCACTGTATGTGGGTGGTTTTGGCTGGTTATGTGTCGTTTTAGAAATGTTATTAGTTCAAACCAGTCTATTAGATGTGTTTCTCTGTTTGCAGGTAGTTACTGATTAGTGTATTTATTGTTAATGGAATGCTGCCAGTTCGAAATCGATGTTATGGCCTCCTGGTTGTAGTGTGCCCAGATCGTAGATCCACTTTCTCTCTGTCTGATTGAGAGTTTTTTATTTGTCCCCCCCCCCAGAGGTTTTTGTTTGTCCCCCCCCCTTCAATTATGTTTCACTTTCTGTATTCCGATGAACTGGAGTGATGATGGGTCTTTGTTATGCTTAACCCTATAGTGTTCTGAGAGGCTATGGGTTTCTTATCCTATTGTAATGTTCCTGATGTGCTCTCCTATTCTAACTCTTAATTCTCTGCAGGTTCTCCCAATATACTTCAACCCACAAGGACAGGTAAGCATATAGATAACATTTTTGCTATCGCATGTTATTCTTTCTTTGATTTTGAATGAATTTTTGTTTTGTGCATCTGTGAAGCTGGTGGTAGGTTTTGTTTGTTTCACATTTGTTTTCCTGCATGCTAGGCACTTGTTACAGTGATAGAAGCCCTTTTATCCCCCTAGCCAGGTGGTGCTTATTTGTGGATTGTCCTTCTTTATTGTATTATTGACTAATTTTTGTTTTAGGTTGGGTGCTTTCCTGAAAATGACTTGTGGTTTATCTGGGAGAAATTCTCTGAGTAGGTCATCGTTGCAAAGTATGTGCCAATGTTTCTTTATGATTTTGCGCAGCTTTGGGGCTGTTGTTGAATATTGCATGAGGAATGGCACTATTAGTGTTTCGTTATCCTCTTGTTTAGTTTTGTACTCTAGGAGTTCATTCCTGTCTGAATCTCCGATTTCCTGAAAGGCATGACTTACTAGATCCTTATTGTATTTTTTGTCAAGAAAATCCTTCTCCAATTTTTTACCTTGTTCTATAAAGGTGTTGATATCTGTGCAGTTACGTCAGATTCTCGTGAATTGGCCTTTGGGTATATTAGATAGCCAGTTATGGTTGTGATTGCTACTGGAGAGGATATAGCTGTTGCAGTCGACCTGTTTAAAGTGGGTTTTGGTCATGATCTTATTGTCTTGAATATAAATGTCCAAATCTAGAAAGGTGACGTTTTTTTGGCTCGTGTTGGTAGTGAATTCTATGTTTTGGTTGTTGTTGTTTATGTGTGCAAGAAACTCCTCCAATTTTTCATTGATGCCGTTCCAGATAAACAAGACATCGTCAAAGAACCGTTTACAGAGGACCAAATTTGAGCCAAACTCCGGGTGATTCCAGATATTGTCTTGCTCACAGTTACTCATAAAGAGGTTTGCGTAGCTTGGCGCAAATTTGGTCCCCATCGCGGTTCCTTGTGTCTGCAGGTAGAAATCACCCTCATACCACAAATAATTGTGGTTTAGGATGTACTCCATCTCCTGCACTAGGAAATTTATTTGTTTTGTTTGTAAAGTCTGACTCTCTTCTAGTAGGTGTTGTGTGCTTTTGAGGCCATCCTGGTGTCTGATGCAGGTGTACAGCGCCTTTACATCACTGGTTCCCAGAATACAATGTTCCTCCCATAGTGTCTCCCTGAGAATATTTAGTGCATGGATGGTGTCCTTAAGGTAAGATGGTTGGGCTTTTACCACTGGCTGGAGGAATGAGTCTAGGTATTGTGATAAGTTAGATGTGATCAAGTTTATTCCAGAAACAATGGGCCTGATCCAGACCTACGCCGATGCGCTGTGCTTATTAAAGCACAGCGTATCGGCGTTCACTTTCCCCGACACTCCCCCTGTGCGGGCGTATGGCCCCTTCCTTACGCCGAGGCTACCCT
>WWET01002751.1:98490-118539 GCA_011038615.1 Limnodynastes dumerilii | reverse complement strand
AATAAGGAGAGGAGAACTGAGGTAGAAGGTGAAGGAGACAGAAGAGAGAGCGACAGCGCTAAGGAGATGAAAGAGGGCGAGGGAGAAAAAAAAAATGAAGAAAAGATGAGAATAGCAGAATACAGGACAGAGAGACACGAAATCCAAAGTCAGATTATACTCAGCCTTCCAGGGAAAAAACTGCTGAAAGAGGCTGAATATAAGATGGCTGACCTAATTTATACCCCTAGCCTAACCACTCCCCCACCCCGCCCACCCCCACTACCATTGGCTGACTCACCTGGCAGAGTGAGCCTGTGTGAGAAAGGGGAGGGCAGCCCACAGCCGAGGAGTTTATCCTCCTTCACTCCTAGTGCGGATCTCAGTCTCATTTCCTAGACACCCCGGTGAGAGCGTTGCGGCACCCCTGGGAGCCGCCGCGCACAGTTTGGGAACCACTGGGTTAATGTCATGTTGTTACTGTGTATCAGATAATATCCCCCTAACTATGTTATCTTCTGCATTCCTTATTAATTACCTGCATTATGCCTGAGCTGCCCTGTTGGGACTTGTTAGATACAATAAACATCTTCTCACCTGGGAGACCTGTAACGTCTCCATTAATGACAATGTAAATCAGGAGAATGGAGGGAATTCTGTTATGGGTCATAATTACTGCAATGTTACATTGTCTCTGTAGGGGATTCATGTACAAATGTCACAGTGTCCCAATGATACAGACAGAATATGTCTGAGAATTACATTTATCTAGGAATAGAATATAGCAATAAATAGAGAAATGTGCTACAGACAACTATAGAAGGAAAGTAACCTGAGAAGCTCATATCAAACACAACATTTTATCATCAATCACAATTATGCTTTATAGTATAATAAGTTTATAGTTTATATTATAATAATAGTTTAGTTTATATTATAATAAGTTTATATGATAAGTAATGAATATTTCCATATTAATTGTTATCATGGGGTGAAACTGCCTGGCCCCAGTTATATAATAAGTTTATAGTTTATATTATAATAAGTTGATATTATAATAAGTTTATAGTTTATATTATAATAAGTTTATATGATAAGTAATGAATATTTCCATATTAATTGTTATCATGGGGTGAAACTGCCTGGCATCTCCCCAGTTATATGCGGTGACAATCGGATAGCTAATAACTGTGTGATGGGAGAGTTCATGGCAGTACAGATGAAGATGTTATGTGTATCTGGTCTGCAGCTATGGCGTAACCCTGCTTTGTAGGACGAGGGCGATATAAGAGCCAAGTACAATGATGCTGGATGCGATGAGAACTACATGTAGCTTGCTGTGTACACACATGGGGGAGAAAAGGGGGGGGGGTAAAGAAAAAGCCCTCCAAGATACTGTCATTGGGCCTCGTACCGACTACACCTGAATCTAGAGCCCCCATAAATAAAATAACCATTGTGCTCTCCATTCAATAGGCCAGACCAGACACCAACCAGACCAGCAATACTGTGCCCTGGTATCTGAGAGCTCTGTCTACCCATAGTTCTGTCTCTGATGGATCCCAGTGAGAGGATTCCTGTCTCCAAGATCCCTTCTGAAGTCTTTATGATCTGTCTCCCAGAAGGACGGTGCAATGTCATGATAGAGGTACCTAGGAGAGGCCTCATCTCTAAATGTACTCCTATGCTGTAGTATGTAATGTGATCTGAAAGATCCTAATAACATTTTTATCTTATCTTTAGTCCTCAAATATTTATTTTTGCCTAATTATGACAAAACTTCACGCTTTGTTTCCCCAAAGTTTAATAAAAAACAAGATAATAATCGCACAAGCTATCCTGATTCCCTCCCAGCTTTCCTGATTCCCTCCCAGCTGTCCTGATTCCCTCTCAGCTGTCCTGCATCCCCTTCCTCACAGCTGTCCTGATTTCCTCCCAGCTGTACTGATTTCCTCTCAGCTGTCCTGATTTCCTCCCAGCTGTCCTGATTCCCTCCCAGCTGTACTGATTTCCTCTCAGCAGTCCTGATTCCCTCTCAGCTGTCCTGATTCCCTCCCAGCTGTCCTGATTTCCTCACAGCTGTACTGATTCCATCTCAGCTATCCTGATTTCCTTCCAGCTGTCCTGATTTCCTCCCAGCTGTCCTGATTTCCTCCCAGCTGTACTGATTCCATCTCAGCTGTCCTGATTTCCTCACAGGTGTCCTGATTCCCTCCCAGCTATCTTGATTCCCTTTCAGCTGTCCTGATTTCCTCCCAGCTCTCCTAAGTCCCTCTCAGCTGTCCTGATTCCCTCTCAGCTGCCCTGAATCCTATTCCTCACAGCTGTCCTGATTCCCTCCCAGCTTTCCTGATTCCCTCCCAGCTGTCTTGATTCCCTCCCAGCTGTCCTGATTCCCTCCCAGCTGTCCTGATTTCCTCCCAGCTGTCCTGATTCCCTCCCAGATGACTGAATTCCCTCCCAGTTGCCCAGGTTTCCTCCCACCTGTCTATATTTCCTCTCAGCTGTCCTGATTCTCTCACAGCTGTCTTGATTCCCTCTCAGCTGTCCTGATTTCCTCTCAGCTGTCCAGTTTACCTCCCAGCTGTCCTGATTTCCTCTTAGCTATCCTGATTCTCTCCCAGCTGTCCTGATTCCCTTTCAGCTGTCCTTATTCCCTCACAGTTGTCCTGATTCCCATCCAGTAGCCCAGATTTCCTCCCAGTTGTCCTTATTCCCTCCCAGTTGCCAGGATTCCATCTCAGCTGTCCATATTTCCTGTCAGCTGTCCTGTTTCCCTCTCAGCTGTCCTGATTCCCTCTCAGCTGTCCTGATGTCCTCTAAGCTGTCCTGACTTCCTCTCAGCTGTCCTGACTTCCTCTAAGCGCTCCTGATTCCCTCTCAGCTGTCCTGATTCCCTCTCAGCTGTCCTGATGTCCTCTAAGCTGTCCTGACTTCCTCTCAGCGGTCCTGATTTCCTCTCAGCTGTCCTTAGTCTCTCCCAGCTGCACTGATTCCTTCTCAGCTGTCCTGATTTCCATTCAGCTGTCCCAATTCCCTCCCAGCTGTCTTGATTTCCTCTTAGCTATCCTGATTTTCTCCCTGCTGTCCTGATTTCCTCCTAGCTGTCCTGATTCCCTCTCAGCTGTACTGATTTCCTCCCAGCTGTCCTGTTACATCTTAGCTGTCCTGATTTCCTCTCAGCGCTCCTGATTCCCTCTCAGCTGTCCTGATGTCCTCTAAGCTGTCCTGACTCCCTCTCAGCTGTCCTGACTTCCTCTCAGCTGTCCTGATTTTCATTCAGCTGCCCCAATTCCCTCCCAGCTGTCTTGATTTCCTCTTAGCTATCCTGTTTTCTTCCCTGCTGTCCTGATTTCCTCCTAGCTGTCCTGATTCCCTCTCAGCTGTACTGATTTCCTCCCAGCTGTCCTGTTACATCTTAGCTGTCCTGATTTCCTCCCAGCTCTCCTGATTCCCTCCCAGCTGTCCTGATTTCCACCCAGCTGTCCTGATTCCCTCTCAGCTGTCCTGATTCCCTCTCTGCTGTCCCGATTCCCTCTCAGCTGTCCTGACTCCCTCTCAGCTATCTTGACTCCCTCACAGCTGTCCTGATTCCCTCCCAGCTGTCCTGATTCCCTCTCAGCTATCTTGATTCCCTCTCAGCTGTCCTGATTCTCTCCCAGCTGTCCTGATTTTCTCCCAGCTGTCCTGATTCCCTCTCAGCTATCTTGATTCCCTCTCAGCTGTCCTGGTTCTCTCCCAGCTGTCCTGATTTTCTCCCAGCTGTCCTGATTCCCTCTCAGCTATCTTGATTCCCTCTCAGCTGTCCTGATTCCATCCCAGCAGTCCTGATTCCCTCTCAGCTGCCCTGAATCCCATTCCTCACAGCTGTCCTGATTCCCTCCCAGCTTTCCTGATTCCCTCCCAGCTTTCCTGATTCCATCCCAGCAGTCCTGATTCTCTCCCAGCTGCCCTGATTCCCTGTCAGCTGTCCTAATTTTTTTTCAGCTGTCCTGATTCCCTCTCAGCTGTCTTGATTTCCTTTCAGCTGTCCTGATTCTCTCCCAGCTGTCCTGATTCCCTGTCAGCTGTCCTAATTTTTTTTCAACTGTCATGATTCTGTCTCAACTGTCCTGAATCCCATTCCTTACAGCTGTCCTTATTCCCTCCCAGCTGTCTTGATTCCCTCCCAGATGGCTGGATTCCCTCCCAGTTGCCCAGATTTCTTCTCAGCTGTCTTTATTCCCTCCCAGCTGTCCTGATTCTCTTAGCTGTCCTGATTCCCACCCAGCTGTCCTGATTCTCTCCAAGCTGTCCTGATTCCCTATCTTATTATCTCTCTTATTATCTCTCTTATTGTCTCTCTTATTGTCTTGTGTTTGGGATTCTCATGCCGGGAGTATAACTAATACTAGGAACATGTTACTAAATGCATTGTAGAACATTCATTCCCTGTTACATTGACAGCTCAGCTTATGAGTGCTGTATCTGTGAGAACAGGGAGTCAAGTGGAAGGTTATGCCGAGACATCGGGTGAAGTGAGAGACATCTTGGTTGATCTGGGCTGGATTGGTAATCAGATAGAAATACCCTGTACAATAGAACCCAAAGATTACTGATTTTCATATCCCTTCCTGTCACAGACTCGACTTGCAGTATACCGAAAGCCTTGGGAATCCCCTTATCATACTATTAGCCATCTACCACCTCTAAGCAAGTGAGTCTAGAATCCGATATAAATACCAATTTGTTGAGCTTTAGTATATGACTTCGAGTTGTCTCAGGTAAATGTTCAATATACATTCCCCATTTCTAATAGAATCCGTAAACACCCCTCTGAATATCAGGGAGTGAATCCCTCCTTTCCATATATAAACTCTCTAAAACCAAAGTTTTCACAGTGCTCAAGAAAGGGGGAGTTTTAACTTTCCATTTCTGGAGAATAGCCTTCTTAGCAGCTGTGGCTATTATGGTAAGGAGTGCGATTGCAGATTTGACCTCAGGAACTGAGTTCCAGGCTTCAAAATTTGCCCAGAGGAGTGCTTTGGGATCTGGGGGTAAGTGTGTTGTTAAGATGGAATTGATAAAGATGATAATTTTCCCCCCAAATTTCCAGATTTTACCACATTCCCATAGATTATGTATGAAAGTAGCATTTGAAGCAGCACATTTGGGGCATTTTCCTGTCTCCTCAGAGCACATATATTTCCGTTGTGCCTGAGAGATATATACCCTATTCAATGTTTTAACCTGTATTTCCTGTAAAACAATTGCTCGTAAAGCCTTCAATGTGGAGTCATAATATTTTGTAAGGTTATCTACCGTTATTGGTATTCCCAAATAACTTGACCATGCCAAGGATATGGCCTGCCATACTTTTTGAGTATCTTCTGGTAGTGTGAGGTCATAAATGTGACGAATATGAAATTGGTGTGTTTCCTAATACCCTTGAAGGTTAGATACCTTTTTCGGGAGTTTGCAAACTTCAGCCATTGTCTGCTGAGCAAAATGGCGGGTTTGGAGATACATGAAAAATTGCCGGTGTGGGATATCATACTTTTCTCTCAATTGTTGGAATGAGTAAAGTGTTCCCCCAGGGTCGAAAATATTTCTAATTGAACAAATCCAAGAGTCAAAGGCTTTATTATGCAGACTAGGCTCAAAAGAAGGGTTACCCCAGAATGTGTCAAAAATAGAATTACCTGGGTGGCTCCCACATTTTTTATGTATTGACCGCCAAGCGGCATAAGTGTCCCTAAATAAGATATTTTCACTTATATGAGGTGGAATTTGACTTTTTGGCAAGTGATGTAAGGCCAGACAGGAATATGGCTTAACTATTTCTGCTTCCAGGGATGAGTTTGTAAAGCGTTGTTTATTAAGGGTCCAGTCAGATATGTATCTAAAGAAAGCTCCTAGAATAAAGGCATCCAAATCAGGGAAATGTAATCCTCCCTCAATTCTTTTCAATTGGAGACGCTTTGTCACAATTCTTGATTTTTTGTTGCACCAAATATATTTAGTGAACATGGCCATACAGTTTTTAATATCCGTTTTAGATAACGAAATCGGGAGCTTTTGTATAGAATATGTTAGCTTCGGGAAAAGGACACTCTTTATTAAAGCAACTCTACCCATCATCGATAGGGGAAGATTATTCCAACTCTGTATATAGTTAGATATGGATTGTAAGATTGGTGTATAGTTAGCTCTATATAGGGACTGTATTTTCAAGTTGACATTAATGCCCAGATATTTAAGTTTACCTCCAGCCGACCTAAAGGATTGAGGAATAGGGGTTCTGTTGATTAAGTGCTCTGATCCCGAGAGAGAAAGTATCTCTGATTTATTAATGTTTATTTTATAGCCTGCAAACGAACTAAAGTCCTGTATAATATCCAAGGCTGCTGGTAGTGATTGTTGGGGCTGAGACATAAAGAGCAGAATGTCATCAGCAAACAATGCTAGCTTTGATTCCACCTTCCCCACCATAATTGCTTTATAAGTGGTTGATAGTTTTAATGCTTCGGCCAACGGCTCAATAGCCAAGGCAAACAGTAGGGGGGAAAGAGGGCATCCCTGTTACGTACCTCTCTGAATTTGAAAAGTAGTGGACAAGAAACCATTACAGGCTATCTGTGTATAAGGTGCTGAATACAGGGACCTCAGGACCTCCGACAAGGCCACCGGGAATCCAAACCTGTGTAGAGTTTCCCATAAGTGATCCCAGGTGACCATGTCGAAGGCCTTCTCAGCATCCAAAGAAAGGACAAGATTATGATCTATCTTTTTCTCAGATTCGATATGTTGTATGATGGTAAGTACTTTTCTAATGTTTACTACACAGTGTCTCCCCATTATAAATCCGGATTGGTCTGGATGTATGATCCCTGGTAGTATGACTTTCAATCTATCTGCTAAAATTTTTGTTAGTAACTTATCATCTAAATTTAGAAGGGAAATTGGTCTGCATGAAGATGGGAGGAGTGGGTTCCTGCCCGGCTTTAGAATCACCTTAATTAATGCCGCATTAAAGTATGCTGGGATCGTTTGCGAAGAGATAATCAAATTAAAAAGATTTTGCAAATGTGGTGCAACTTCTTTACTTAGAATTTTGTATAAGTCTCCACTAAGGCCATCTGGGCCTGGGGATAGAATCCAGGACTTTGGTTAAGGTAACAGGAGCTATAATTGTTTGGGACTGAGGTTGAATGATCTGGGGTAATTTCAGTCCAGCCCAAAACTTATCTTTGATGTTGGATGCAATAGGGGTCTGGCCATAAAGCTCTTCATAATATTGTTTCAAAGTTTCCACTATTTCCCCCGATTTTACTACTTGGGAATCTGCTGAATTCTTCAGAGCAGCTATATATGTAGATTTTCTATTGCCTTTAATCAAGATAGATAGCAGCTGCCCCGGCTTATTACCCCACTTAAAAAATTGAAAATTTTTATATTCCGAATGTTTGTCTACCAGGCGATTGAGAACTCCCTCAAACTGAATTTTATGGGTCTGGAAATCTTGAAGATTGGGGGCTGAGGGATCAGATAGGTATCTGTGATATGACTAAGTAAGTGTTTGTTGTGAAGTGGTATATTCATTCTCCATTTCTTTATTATATTTTGCTGTAAAAAAGATAATTGATCCCCTAACAACTGATTTGAAAGATTGCCAAAACAGCTGAGGATTTTCAGTGTGAGCACTATTATTGTGCAGAAAATCTGCCCATGTCGCCTGTAGCATATTTCTGAATCTTAGGGAATTTGAAAGGTACGATGGGAATCTCCACAGTTTAGGGCCTATCTCAGAAGGGCCTATCTCCAGGTCCATCCATACCATTGCATGGTCAGATAAGACAATGGGCTCAGTGAGTACATCTGTCACCCCTGGAATTCACACCCCTACACACACATACACACATCAACCTCTGCCACATTACAGTCTAATTCCCTAACAAACACACACACACACACACATATACACGCTCACACATACACACACACACATACTCACACACTCACACATACACACATCAACCTCTGCCACATTACAGTCTAATTCCCTAACAAACACACACACACACACACACACATACACACACACACACAAACACACACACACTAGGGGTAATTTTTGCCTCGTGCAGTATGACAGTGTTGGCGGGTCAGGAGCAGAGCTTGGGCAGGATGCAGCAAAGCTAATTTGCTGTGTTTTCAGGCTCCAAAAGGTTTGCAGCTATGATAATATACCTCATATGTATTACACGCATTGGAAACCCTTCTTTCAAAATCCTGCATTTGCCACTGTGAACAAATACCCTTCTCCTTCCAAGAGTCAAAGGCTTTATTGTGAATGTGTCAAAAATACCTTACCTGGGTGGCTTCGACATTTTTTGTGTATTGACCGCCAAGCGGCATATGTGTCCCTAAATAAGATATTTTCACTTATATGTGGTGGAATTTGACTTTTTGGCAAGTGAAGTAAGGCCATCTATGAATATGGCTTAACTATTTCTGCTTCCAGGGACGGGTTTGTAAAGTGTTTATTAAGGGTCCAGTCAGATATGTATCTAAAGAAAGCTCCTAGAATAAAGGCATTTAAATCAGGGAAATTTAATCCTCCTTCAATTCTTTTCAATTGGAGACGCTTTGTCGCAATTCTTGATTTCCTGTTATGCCGAATAAATTTTTTTAACACGGCCATACAGTTTTTAATATCCGTTTTAGATAAAGAAATCGGGAGCATTTGTATAGAATATGTTAGCTTCGGGAAAAGGACACTCTTTATTAAAGCAACTCTACCCATCATCGATAGGGGAAGATTATTCCAACTCTGTATATAGTTAGATATGGATTGTAAGATTGGTGTATAGTTAGCTCTATATAGGGACTGTATTTTCAAGTTGACATTAATGCCCAGATATTTAAGTTTACCTCCAGCCGACCTAAAGGATTGAGGAATAGGGGTTCTGTTGATTAAGTGCTCTGATCCCGAGAGAGAAAGTATCTCTGATTTATTAATGTTTATTTTATAGCCTGCAAACGAACTAAAGTCCTGTATAATATCCAAGGCTACTGGTAGTGATTGTTGGGGCTGAGACATAAAGAGCAGAATGTCATCAGCAAACAATGCTAGCTTTGATTCCACCTTCCCCACCATAATTGCTTTATAAGTGGTTGATAGTTTTAATGCTTCGGCCAACGGCTCAATAGCCAAGGCAAACAGTAGGGGGGAAAGAGGGCATCCCTGTTACGTACCTCTCTGAATTTGAAAAGTAGTGGACAAGAAACCATTACAGGCTATCTGTGTATAAGGTGCTGAATACAGGGACCTCAGGACCTCCGACAAGGCCACCGGGAATCCAAACCTGTGTAGAGTTTCCCATAAGTGATCCCAGGTGACCATGTCGAAGGCCTTCTCAGCATCCAAAGAAAGGACAAGGTTATGATCTATCTTTTTCTCAGATTCGATATGCTGTATAATGGTAAGGACTTTTATAATGTTTACTACAGAGTGTCTCCCATTATAAATCCGGATTGGTCCGGGTGTATGATCCCTGGTAAAAATTTTGTGAGTAATTTATAATCTAAATTTAGAAGAGAAATTGGTCTGTATGAAGATGGAAGGAGCGGGTCCCTGCTTTAGAATTACCTTAATTATTGCCGCATTAAAGTATGCTGGAATCGTTTGTGAAGAGATAATCGAATTAAAAAGATTTAGCAAATGTGGTGCAACTTCTTTACTTAGAATTTTATATAAGTCTCCACTAAGGCCATTTGGCCCTGGGGACTTCAGAGGTTTAATATTTTTGATATAATCCAGGACTTCGGTTAAGGTAACAGGAGCGAGAATTGCTTGGGACTGAGGTAGAGTGATCTGGGGAAATTTCAATCCAGCCCAAAACTTATCTTTGATGTTGGATGAATTAGGGGTCTGGCCATAAAGCTCTTCGTAATATTGTTTCAGAGTTTCCACTATCTCACCCGATTTTACTACTTGGGAATCTGACGTATTATTCAGAGCAGCTATATATGTAAATTTTCTATTGCCTTTAATCAAGTTAGATAGCAGCCGCTCTGGCTTATTACCCCACTTAAAAAATTGAAAATTTTTATGTCTGAGTGTTTGTCTGCCAAGCGACTGAGAACTCCCTCAAACTAAATTTTATGGGTCTGGAAATCTTGAAGATTGGGGGCTGAGGGATCAGATAGGTATCTGTGGCATGACTCAGTAAGTGTTTGTTGTGTAGTAGTATATATTCGTTCTCTATTTCTTTATTATATTTGGCTGTAAAAGAGATAATTGATCCCCTAACAACTGATTTGAAAGATTGCCAAACAGCTGAGGATTTTCAGTGTGAGCACTATTATTATGCAGAAAGTCTGCCCATGTCGCCTGTAGCATATTTCTGAATCTTAGGGAATTTGAAAGGTACGATGGGAATCTCCACAGTTTAGGGCCTATCTCAGAAGGGCCTATCTCCAGGTCCATCCATACCATTGCATGGTCAGATAAGACAATGGGCTCAGTGAGTACATCTGTCACCCCTGGAATTAAACATCTCAAGGGTAAAAAGTAATCTTTTCTGGACAGTGAGGAGTGGGCTGCAGATAAACAGGAAAACTGTCTTTCTATTGGGTGTCAATCTCTAGATATCCACCAGATCTAATTGATTAGCAAATTGAGTGACCCCTAGTTTTGGCAATTTTCTGGAACTTTTCTTATAATGTTGTCTGTCTAGTGTCCGAGAGGCTACCAAGTTAAAGTCTCTCCCCACTACCGTAGTGGGATGCATGCGATTCTGCAGTTTCCCTATCAGGGACATAAAAAAATCCTTACAATAAATGTTAGGGGCATAGATATTGCATAAAGTAAATGATTTGCCATAGATCCTACACTCCAAAATAATAAATCTTCCCTCTTTGTCTAAGAGTTCAAGACCCTTCTCCTGTGGGTCTCCTGTGGTGCGAGCCAGGATGGCCTTCGAGGAGTATGAGGCTGATGCTATTACTGAGAATCCCTGGGAATTCTACTTAGTTATCTCATTATCTAGTAAATGCGTCTCCTGCAAGAAAATTAGGTCTAAGTGTAGTTTCTTCAGATACACCAGCAGCCTTTTACGCTTAACAGGGGAATGAATGCCACCTATATTCAGAGTTCCCAATTTAAGTGTGGGCATATTTAACCAGGTAAACAAGAACAGTAGATACTATTGGCCTAATTGCCATCACCAATTGAGACCATGGAACGAGTACAAAGAGAATAAAATAGTAATCCCCAGGACCGCCACTGATGGATTTAAACAGTAACCAAACATCATACAAGATGACCAAACAAACATCACAATACAACCTGAACAAATAGAAAATAAACAAAAATGCATGATAGGGAAATCTTGCCCTATCTAAGCTTTCCGCTAGCAGTTAGACTTCCGAACTAACTCTTTAAGAGAGAAACACTATATTAAATGTATATAGCTTCACCCCTTCACTCCTCGCCACCCCTCTCCTCCCTCCTAAATAAAATTAACTGATTACCGATAAGCTAACAAATGGAACCCTGGTGTCACAGGATATGCATTAAATAATGAATTTCAGAAAAGATATTATTGTATAATATCCTCTCCTAACTCCTTCCCCCCTACTCCGTCTGCTGTCCTGTATCTCTATGACACACTGTCTAACAGGTAGATTATCAGTGCAGCTATCTAATAGGAATACTTATATGTTTGTATAAGCATATCTATGTATTCATCTGGACGGTTAGTACGTTACAGTTTATGTAGCGGATGTTGTAGCCTCCTCCGCCATGAATATTTTAGCCTCTGATGCAGATAAGGGGCCGTATGCAGAGCTCCGGCCGCAAATGCATTGCAGTTTTCAGAAAAGTGCTGCTGCGCATGCGCAGTAATTGTGTAACGTAATCTACGTTACTTCTTGCAAGGTAGATTGCGTACACGTGGTCTTAAAGACTATATACACAATCTACGTTGCAAGAAGTAACATAGATTACGTTACAAAATGACTGCGCATGCGCAGTAGCACTTTTCTGAAAACTCCGGCTGCAAACGCAATGTGGCCGGAGCTCTGCATACGGCCCAAGAAGTCTTTAACAGAGTCTGCTGTGTAGATTCTCAGTCTTGCGGGGTACAATAAGGCAAAGCAACAGTCTTTTTTTACCAATGATGTGCAGATTCCTGAAAATTCACGCTTGGCCTTTCAAACCTCTGCCGAATAGTCTTGGAAAAGTCTGAGCCTGTTACCTTTCCAAGAGATGTTCCCGATCTTCTTACTTGCCGACCATATCGCCACCTTGTGGGTATAATTAAGACAATGAAAAATCACAAGTCTGGGCCTAGCCTGTAGATCCTCCCTGAAGGGTCCTAGTCGGTGGGCGCGTTCAATCTCAAATTTGGAGCAGATATTTTGTATGTCCAAGAGGGCTGGTAAGGTCAGACGCACAAAATCAAGAAGGTCTTGGCCTTTAAGGGATTCTGGTAGTCCCACTATGTGCAAATTGTTATGACGGGACCTATTCTCCAAGTCGCCTAGTTTAGATATTGCAGCTTTATGTTCTTTCTCAAGCTTACCCATCCGCTTTTGGAGTGTATCTATGTCTTGAAATGATTCCCCAGATCTCTGTTCCACAGCCAGTACTCTGCTGCTTTAAACTCTGTGGCTTGTTGCTGGAGCATAGGTCCCATCGTGTCCCTAATTGCCCTGACCACATCAGTGTAGGAGACAGGTGTGTTGGAGGTAGTGCCAGCGCCTGTTGAGTCTTGGGGAATTCCTCCCATTACTGGGGAGTTAGGAGCTGGGGCAATAGGTTGATTTCTTGCCACTTCTGCGGGGTCGGTCGCCATCTTAGAGGTCTGGCGCTGCAAGTCAGTTTTTTGTTTCTGGGACCTGGCGGGCATCGTATTCCAAGGACTGACATGACCGATGACCATTGAAATACTACTGAATAATATAATGAATATATACATCACAATACAAACCTCCACAGTGCAGTGGTTATTGGCACATTAGGGCAGAGGAATACACAAGGATTAGCCAGTTACCCAGAGGCCTCGCTGGGCTGGAATCATGCTCATTTGCTGGAGAAGGGGGAGCAGTGTGCAACTATCATTAGAATAGCATTGTCTGATATACACCAGTGCATTCTGGTCATACGCAGTCTGGTGACACCTGCTGGAAATCCCCCTACAGAACTGAAAACCATAAAGTGACAGCTATAAGCTCCGCAGAGGAATCCCCAGTCTGAGCAGAGGCAGCGACTGGTCAGTGCCGGCGACCATGTGACTGATGTGACCAATGACAGCCATGCATGTCTGGTTTTACACCCTGTGGTGACCCCCCTGTCTCTCCATGCCAGGGGTAGGGAAGGACAGCTGTAATAAATCTTTATAGAGCTTTTGCAAGCATCACCCGTCTTAGCCCCGAGCTTTCCCTGTCACTATTTCTTCAGGTTCTCTGCTGTCGCATAGATTCATTTCCTGTAGTCTTTGGATGGAGAGTCTTGTGATGAGCCAGGTAACAGGCTTCCTGCAGCCCCTGTGTGCATTGAGCTGCTGTTTACTCGCTGCAGCTTCTACATACAATGGAATGGATTGTGTAAGGGGTGGATGGGACGCTGGTTTCCTGATGATGCAGCAAACAAACTTTTGGCTGTAACACGAGGAAACGTCAGATTGATGATTGCAGAGAAACACAACACAACCATTGTACAGAAACGTGGGGTCTAAGGGAATTGTTATTCCAAACAATGAAAGTCTTTACTAGGGAATGCATAAAGGCAATGAGCTACAAATCACAGGAATAGTGCAAGAAGGAAATCTCAGGCCAGATGTAAGCGCTAGAAACACGAGAAAAAGCCTTGGATCTGCGGAATCCCTTACTGTACATTGACCGCGTCCCTCCTCCCCTTACAGCGCTCAACAGGCCCCTCAGAACGCAGCCGCTGCAGCTCCAGTTATCTGAATCAGCCGTGACCGCGCAGTACGCAGAGAATGGTCACGTCATACGCGCTCACCTCTGGACCAGGTGTGAGGTACAAGGGAGAGGCCCCTGTGTCCTCCAACGCGGAAGAAGGATTTATCTGTCACTGCAGGTTATTGATGCAGGGAATTTTTGCATGTATTTTATAATAAAGGGATGGATCCAGACTTACAGGCACGGAAAGCATGCGGGAGTTTGGATCCGGTCCAATGTTCTACACAACAGGCATTAAACTCCGTGTTTTACTATCAATGCAAGATAAAAATAAAATGCAATGAAATCACTATAATAATAATTGATTAGTGTCTATTATAGAAGAGATTCATTGTTTCAATTCAGAGATTTAAGAGAATGATCAAGAGAATTGAACCCATTTAGGAATGGAATGATTCTAACGAGGCTGCTCGTTAATGAGTCTCCTGGGCTGTAATGCTCCCAGTTATCAACGCTCAACGTCAGATACAGTAAACAGAGTACTTTATATAGGAGGCTCGACAGGGCCATCAGACAAGATCACTTTCATTGAGGAGAAATTCCCTTTGTCTTATTATCGGAGAAACTGAAAAGGAAAAATCAATATAAAGCGTAACAAAACCTTTGCTGAATGCATTCAGTTATTCCAGAAACCAATATCTTTCCTCAACGAAGTCAGAATGAATTTATTACATCGGAATAGACAACTAAATATTATTATGTCGTATATTCATGAGATGTGAGGATTGGCTAATAAACATAGTAAGTATCCAGCATTATTTTACATGTGCACATGTATCACTGTCTGTCTCTCCCTTGTAGTTCACATGAACATCCTGAGGTCTATGTAGTGTTCTAGTGACCTCCTCAGACAACAGCAGACTGAAGAGTGTTTCCCGTCCCGACACTCTCCTTTCTAGTAATATAAGGAATTCTTTAACCTCTTGATAGTGTCCATACAGTTATGTTGGGTACACACTACACCATTTATTGTCCAGTCATGTTATATACGATCGTTCACAATCATCTTATAGTGTGTACACGTCCTTGGTCCAATGCTAGTCACATTGGGGCTGATCCAGACCTAGGCTATAGCGTAACAAATATGCCCTCCCCCGTCCTGCCGTAGTTACACCGTTATGCCGGCTGCAGGCTACCCTAACTCTTGCCGGCGTAACTACGGCAGGACGTACTAACGACCTGTTCGTAATCTCCTAACAGCCTAAATTTCCTACCTACCCCCGCCTACCTTCCCTAACTGTAGTGTAGTTACGGTGATCGCATGATTGGTGCGCCCCTTCCACCGTAATCACGCTACAGTTAGGGAAGCCCCATCCTGACTACGCTCATAAACATCTGCCGGGCACATGCGCAGATCGCCAAAACAGACGATCTTACGCTTACATCCGCCGTAAAAACGGCAGCCGGCGTAGTTCTGGATCAGGCAAATTGACCATATTCACACTTAAGAATGATTTAGGTTCTTAATTATAAAGAAGCGAGGCAGCGCCCCTGATACACCCGGTTTTCACTTCTTAACCGACTTACGAATGTCATAGGGCTCTCTTATCTGTAGGTGCGTAGTTGTGTGTGTAGGGCGGATAATTAAGAACGTTTCTGCCTAGCTACGCCCAGGTTTCCTCATTTACATGCCTCCCTCCACCCACTCTTCTTATCATTGCTCTAAGTATTCCCGGCACACTCCTTCATTCTTAAGTCATTACAAACCTAAGAAATGGGCACGTAACGGAGATTCAGAGCCGTCCCTTTCTTAAGTCCTGCGTAAATTGCTTATATTGACTTACTACGCCTGCACAGTGTATCCCTTCTTAAATATACGCCACTAAACAGCAGGGGCCATTGTGACATTACATGTGGTGTGATTTGTACACCTTATGGCCGTTGTTATTTGTTTGATTGCTGCTCATTATCTTTTCATCAGATAGATTGTTCTATCGTTCATGACAATTGAGAAGAGTTTATGCTAGAAAGCTGTGTGTTCTGTGGGTAATTTCATTGTTTTTTACATTGGGCCACCCTACAAGGACCATCGCATTGGACACATGTAATCATGTAGAGTGCATCCAGCATTCCCTGTCAATGTTAGATAATAACAATTCATGAATCATACTTAGAAGCTCCCTGTATTTGTTGCTGTATCATTGTTCTATTGTTGTATCGTTGTATGTGCATTAGGCTGCACTGTATTGTTGATGCACAGATATTATTAACAGCCCTTTCATTCTCTTCCTATGTGTTGCAGACATCATGGGTGATATACACAAGATGAGATCAACCAATCAAACAAAAGTATCAGAATTTGTTTTTCTTGGGTTATCTGATATAAGACAAATCCAACTTCCGCTCTTTCTGCTCTTTCTCATCATTTATCTGACCTCTTTGACTGGGAATCTTCTCATTGTCTTCCTCATCCTTCTTGACCATCATCTCCACACACCCATGTACATGTTTCTCTGCAATCTTGCTGGCCTGGACGTCTTCTACTCTTCTGTCACCTCTCCACGTCTGCTCACTGACTTCTTCTCTAAGTCCAGGACAATCACCGTCACAGCCTGTGTCACTCAGTTCTACTTCTTCTTCTCCTTTATCTGTATTGAGCTCTACTTGTTGGCAGTCATGTCCTATGACCGGTATGTAGCCATCTGCCACCCTCTGCATTATGTTCAGATCATGCACCCCAGGCTCTGTGCTCAGATGGTCTCTGTTGCATGGTTAACCGGCTTCCTCACATCCCTCATACACACCCTGTGTATACAAAGACTGAACTTCTGTGCTTCAAACATCATTAACAGTTTCTTCTGTGATCTGCCCCAGTTATTTTTGCTCTCGTGTACAGATACTTTCATCAATGTCTTAGTAATGTTTCTTGTAGGTATAATAATGGGGTCTGGGGCTCTTGGGATAACCTTTGTCCCATATATCCGGATATTTCGTACTGTAATGGGGATACAATCTCGGAAAGGCAAATTGAAAGCCTTGTCCACCTGCACATCCCACCTTACAGTGGTCTTTATCTTTTATGGGACTTTAATTTCTACATATCTACGTCCAAACCCAAGTTCCAGCTCTTCTGAGGATCGATTGGTGTCAGTTGTGTACACGGTTGTCACACCTTTAATCAATCCTCTGATTTATAGTCTAAGGAACAAAGACCTTAAGGCGGCCTTCAGGAGAGCTTTGCATGGTGTAGGCTTGGGGAAAATCCTCAAACTCTCTACTGATTAGATGATCATGTGAGGATTTCTAATAGTGAGAGGAACTTCGTAATTTTTATTGAAATCATAAATCTCCTCGTCCATGAGATGACCAACTGCTGAGAAATTATCATTACTATCATTGGGCCTGATCCAGAACAACGCTTCTGATCGAATTTACGCGTGGCGGAGACGTAAAATCGCCTATTTGTAAGTACTGCGCATGCGCACCATAGAAAATACGCTCAGTAATGTAGCGTAATTGTGAACGTATGGCCCATTCACGTATGTGTCACGTAAATACTTAGGTGTGGGCGTGCCAATTTTACCTTACTCCAAACTACGTCTGAAATACGCTATGTAGGCGGGGGTTCGTATTTAAAGTGTACAGTATGGGCATGCTTAGCTGCGTAAATTTGTGTTGCCCATACGTACGTGTGCGGATCACTGCGGTTACGTTGGCAAAAGTTAAGGTAGGGTTTGAAAAGCGTATCTTGACAAAATACGTACGTTCAAGAGGTGTGCCTAGGGGAGTGTATAGAATATACGCACACGAAAATATGCTACGCGAATAAACGTACGGCAAACGTAGTTCTGGATCTACCCCATTGTTTCATTGTAACTTATTTCACCAATTTGTTTATTTGAAATATTGTGTTTATATATCAGTAGAAACCAGTTACTGATTAGGCTGCAATGTGGTTTTTATTTATCTTCATTGGATTTGATTAAATATTTGTGTTATTGTGTAGAAATAATATTTCAATATTTTATCATTATTTTCATTGAAATTTGCAGGGTTTTATTAGCATAATATTGTGATTACCTGTAAGATAATGGTATAATAAATGAATTGTCTTCAGCAGCATGTTTACCTTTGTCCTGTTGTCATTATATAACATGATAACTGAATGTCGTTTCCTAAAATCAATGTTTATATGTAAAAAGAAGTCTCTTCCACCATTACCAGAACCTAGGAATGTTCCTTAGTAAGTTACACTCGGCTTATAATGAAGATAATGTCATTTCATGTCATCTCTTCCTTCTTACAATACAGTAACACAGGACACCAACAGAGAGGGCGCAGAGAGAGATATGGTTCCGCTGATACTCACCTTAGCTGATCAGCAGCAGGTATGGGCGGTGTCCTAGCGGAAAGCTGCACATCATTGGTCGACGCTCAGGGAAGGACCTTGCTGGGTGCATCACAAAAGCCAGTCTGCTGCGCGTAGCGCCACCCCCTGTGTCCTGTGCTGTTTCTAGTGGCAGCGCTGCAGCAGTGACACAACAGCTGTTTAATGGAAGCTTCCGTGGAGACTTCTAAAAGTGTTTTCTGATGTCCAGTTTCTTCTCCGATAGAAAGGAATAACAGCCGGGGTCAGGATCAGTGTCCTGGTAACAGCTAACGGCAGCGTAGAATCTGGCAACATGAAAGTGCGTAAAGTCTCCCTCAGTTTTCTTCTTTTATTATTCTGATTCCACCGGTCACGGTGTAAAGTTACGCACAGCTCCAGACACGGCGCATATTGCATCCAGACTGGTCACCTGACCTTACTTCTTCATTTGTTTGTGTTTGCTCTTATATTATATTTGGGCTGTGGGCGTATTCAGAGAACCGTTTTCATAACGTACGCAATTCTACGCACGGCCGGTCACACCCATGACACGCCCCTCTCTCAGCCGCGCTGTCTCTGACTTCCGCCGCCATAGACCACTTGTGACTTTCCGTGAGCAGTTGCGTGCGTATGTCTCCTCCGTACGCGCGAGTCATTTAAATGCCTTCCTCCGCCCATTTTTATTAACATTTCCACGTGCGTATTTTTGCGTTGCATATCTGGACGTATGTATCCCAGTGCGATTCACAAGTCCGTCCGTGAGGCACTTACATAGTCTACGTAAAGTATGTACAAACACTTACTACGCATGCGCAGTTGAAACGTATCTAAAAATACGCACGGAAATCGGCGTGAAAACGGCCCCGTATTCGCAGATACATTTTTTCGCGGAGTTCCGTGCGTATTTTTAGGATCAGAGAAACTGCGCATGTGTAGAAACTTTATTTACGCTATTTACGTTTCATTAACACGGAAGTCCTCTAGGCGTGTGCTTGGGGACAAACATACGTGCGGAGGGGCGTGGTTGAAATCCGCATGGAGAAAGTTTCGTGAAAGTGGGTGGGGGGGCATTTAAATGACCATTTGCGGTACGTACACATGTATTATACACACGTAAAAGAACATATAGAGATAAGGGAGCCCTATGGAGACGTAAGTCACCAATAACCCATCCGTGTGAAGGCAGTGTCATGGGTGTTGCTTTGCCTGCTCTGCTCCTTGCTCTGCTCCATATATATAGTTTAAGGCATCTACCTGCCAATTAATCATACTGCATATACCAGTCAATTTGGATGCTGACTACGATCTGCGGAGTGTGTACCCTCTATCCGCTTTACCACAGGGGTCCTCTTGCCTCAATATTAATAGGATTGTGATCATCTGAACTTCTGAAGCAAAACAAGTTGGGGCAAATAATAAGGAGTGATAATCTCCATTTATCCAGTGTGACAGTATCGCTTTCTTACTAGCTGCCTGATCAGCAGCTAGTTTTTATATATCTCACATTTCTGTGCTGTAGCCAGGGCCGCCAAGAGAAATTCTGGGCCCCGGTAAAGCATCTTCTTGGGCCCCCCACGGGGAAGCGCCGGCAAGCCTAGCAGGTTTAAATCCATATATATATATATATATATATATATATATATATACACATATATACACACACACGTAATTGTGTATATATATATGTGTGTGTGTGTGTGTGTGTGTGTGTGCGTATATATGTATATATAATGTACTCCAGTGCATGCTATGCCGATACAGCAATAATACATCATTAGAAGAGAGCGGCA
>WWET01002751.1:55269-80254 GCA_011038615.1 Limnodynastes dumerilii | reverse complement strand
ATATTCAGGATTTTTGTTGATGTTTTCAAATTTTTGCAGTGATTTTTAGGTGATTTTCCTACAATTGCCATTTAGCCCTTAAGATATTTTATTAATTATGTCTCCGGTCATTTGGATTCGTCCTTTCTTACAACCTTGCCCAGATGCCCTCAGTACCACCTGACAGTGGTCCAACAACCACCAGTGATTATTGTGTGTAGCTGGGATACTATAGTCAATGTGTTCAGAGATTTATGTAAGGAGCCATTGACATTGTATGGTCAGCTTAGGAATCAGTGCGATTAGCTGAGTGGTAAAAAAAAAAAATGGCCACATACCTATTGATGTGTACAAATCTTCCAATAAGATAGCCAGAATTATACATTCTGCCCAAATGACCTGAGATACTGTCCACTTCTATTGCTCTGTATGCTGAAGACATCATTCAGGAGATATCATAGTGTATATGGCTGGCATAAGAGACCACTCATGACTGTCTGACTGGCTACAGAAGCTTAATTCATATTTCATTTACAATTATGTCTACACAAGACAGCAAAATTTAGTATGAATGATATGAATGTATTGATGTTTCTTAGGCAAGGCATTGGGCCGGATCCAGAACTACGTCCGTCTTCCATAGATGGATGTAATTCAATGAACAGTAGCTGCGCTTGCGTAGTAGCTATTGTACGTAATCTGCATATCGTTTCTATGCATAGATTGCCTATATGCGGTCTATGGAAGACGGACGTAGTTCTGGATCTACCCCATTGTTTGTGTGGAGTTTTCTTCTTAATATGGACACTGCGCATGGTGAGATAAGGCACCTTAATCCGGTGGAGGGGGGTGAATTAGGTAACTCACTGTTAGGTGTAAATATAGTCCATTATTTCCATTTCTTTCCACAAGCCATAAACATTGTTATAAGTAGAAGAAACAGAAAAACAGGAACCAAACTGACCCTTGGATAATGCAGGGGGGAGAGGGGCAGATTCAGGGGGGGAGGGGTCTATTTCTACCCTAATGTATTATATAAAAATAAAGCTGCTCAGCATCTGTGCGCTACAGGCAGAACACAGAGATCATTGCAGAGGAGAAACCTTGGCCCTAATAGTTACCAGGACTAATCCTTATATACAGCATCTCTATCACAGGCTAAAGTCAAATGTTTATTACTGTTTTTATTACTCTGAACAATAAACTTTATTAAAGTACATATAATAATAAAAGTGAAGACATATTATATATACACAGTGTTTATAAAAGTTATTAGGAAAATGTCAAAAACTGTTAGTATAAAAAGGAAAGTGATGTGACGCATGAGGCTAGATTTGCAAAACTTCTCACAAGGTAAAATAGAGATGTTGCCCATAGCAACCAATCAGATTCTAGCTCTCACTTTCAGAATGTCAGCTAGAATTTGATTGGTCGCTATGGGCAATATCTCCGTTTTTCCTGTTACACAGTTTAGTAAATCTGGCCCTTGTTCTTCAGTAGTCATGATGATGAGAATCACATGTCTTACACTTTGTCATAACCTCAGGCCTCCATAATACTTCTATAACTGGAAGTGTTCTCACATAATTATCCTTCATTACAAGGGAAATGCATAACATTGACCATACTCCAGTCCAGTCCATTCACCAGTCTTGACATAAGGAAGATGGTGACTGATTGGGAACACAACATAATTGTCCTTTCTCATGGTCCTATTTGAAGCTTAAAACCATTTGGGAGGTGTCCTAAAGTAACATTAAAGACATTATCTCCAGTCTTCTTGTCTGTGTTCCCATCATTCCTATGTTTGGAGTTTGGGTTATTTGGGTGGTAGCGGAGAAGCTTCATCAATTCATAAAAACAAATCCATCGAGTATTTACACCCTAAAGGGAATTATAGTGCACAAAGCAATGTGGAGATTAGACCACACATTACTTACCCCAAGTCCTCACGTTCTACACCAGCAGTCCATGGTCTCAGGATTTCTAGATATGCATCGGTAACGGGAGATAAATGGCTGGGTGACCGGGTCAATAGGTCTGGAAACTTGACATATTGGAGGTGGAGATATATAAGCTGATATTTTGCATAGTTTTACTTTCTTGCCTCAGATAATATACTGTAAAATGTTGGAATTTCTACAAGGAAGTAACAAAGGTGAATAACAGGGGATATAGAAGAAAAGTACCAATGTCCTCAAAGCAAAAAGCACAAAGTTCAAATAAATAAGTTAGTAAAATATCAACTGAAATAAAGAAGGACTTATATATAGTAAGATTCACAAATTACAGTAGGTTAAAAAAATACTATGATTAAAAAAGTTAAAATCTGTATCAGGCGATTTGGTAAATTATATTAACAGTACAATCTAGAGAAATTGAGGATAACCAAGGTTAATCAGAATCCCAATTACAAAGACTTAAGAAACAGGTAATTGATATAGATTAAAAAACATATTATTATTGATAAATAAAGAGGAAAACACTGACAACAGAAAAGTATTGTTAAAGAAATTCCCAAACAAATCATTAGTTATAGCTGAGGACATCAAATTTATCTCACAATATAATTCTTATTTAATGTAGATTAAAAGAATAATTTAAAAAGTCACAAGGCTTGAAATTAGATGAAGTTTGAAGTGAATCCTTTCAGTTAACCTTAATGTTATTTATCAGAAGGTGAATAATCTAAGAAATACACTGGCTTGAATAAACTCAAACCTAAGGCCTAAAGCTGTGCACCACTTTCATCTACATGAATGGTATATTCAGATGTGGAAAAGCTAAATGTTTGACTTCACAGGTAACTAAAGAACTGAGACACCAACTGCACATCCCTCTGCATTATTTATATGATGCAATGTAATGTGGTCCTTAAATACATCGAACAAACCATCTGGCCCTTTAATATTAGGTTAGTGAGCACATAATATTCCGCATGATAAACACACCCATAGTCTATCAAGACATATATCAGAATACACTAAAGAGAATCGTGAAGGGTAACGGTAAAACAAGCCATTGGGCAAATAAAGAAGACCCTATGAGGTGGGATAGATTTAGAAGGCTTTGTAGGAGAGAAGCCTTCTAGATCTATACTCTGAGCACTGCGCACCCTCAAGGACTAAATAAGAAGCTAGAACGCAATAATGGCTTTTATAAAAGCACTTTCACCATACGGGCCTGTGGATGAATCAATGTCTATAGCAGACTTTGCTTTTACACATATTTTTTGAGTTTAGTTAACCTCATGCTCATATGGATTGCAAATGAGTCAGATAAAATGTACATATTCTCTTGTTAAACTAAATAAAAGTTATGGAAGTGTGATATGAATGTGAGAATGTTGTAAAGTTGATGCTTAATCCATCAGCACTAAATGGCCAACAGGTAATACTTAGCAACTTTAATCTAAGTGACAGGGTATCGGAACCAGAAATATGTACGTCAGTTTACACATCCAGAATGCGTTAGTGCTCCATATATTTTGCTCATGCGTGCACATGAATATTTGCATAAGTTTACTTCTGCTGCTAAGACTTTTGAGTGCTGTGATTTTTTTAATTCTAAATCAGGCCCTCTGTATGTAAGATGCTAGAAAGGGGATAAGACATTTGTATCATACTTTATTGAAAGGTATAAAAAGAAAAGCTAAATATTAAAAACTATTCAAAAACTCCAAAGTGTAAAATCACCAATATTTATTTCAACAGACTGAAAAACATAATAATTTTAAGTAATATTTATAAAATATTATACCAATATACAAAGATTATTTACAGAATTCTAATCCCTTTAGCTAATACAAGCCAATGTATTGTATGTCTGTTATTATTTAAACCCCTTTGTCTTGTATTCAATACATTTTATGTTGTTTTTAATATGTTGATAGTTCTATGACTTTGTATTTAAGGAAATAACCAGAACAGAAATGTTCTAAAAATGTGATCAAATGTAGCTGCCATAAAGCACTGGATTAGCCTCCAGGGTAGTAAATGCCCCTCAAATAATTCTAGATAACAGTTGGCTAAAATGGGATGCATGTGGAGCCCATGGCAGTCCCATATTTTTGTAGAGGTTGAATACAGGAAAATTGCTCTGTCACATTTGGAATTATTTGTTGTATTTACATAAATGTTTTTGCTATTATTTTTTTAAATAAAATATTATCTCATTTAAAAGTCTATATCTGGGATCAATGTGAAAGTTAAGAAGTGGTGTTATGGATATTTAGAGAGGCGGAATGCAAACAGAGAATAATTACAAGTGAATTGAGATATATAGTTTTTCAATTAAATTAGTTAGATAAGAGGCACTATAATATACTATTGCATAGCGCCCCACTTCAAGCATAGGTTTATATGGTTCCAAAGTGTATTGTAATCTATTCTAAATACATGCTTTAAGGACCCTCTTTTCTCGAGTGCTTACTATGTTCTCTACTAAAGTTTCCAATTTCCTCAATAAAAGAGAATTTGTTTTGCTTTCGTTACATCTAAGATTTTGTTCTTAGCATCAAACCTCAATAGTTTCTGGTACATGGAATTTTTTCTGAATGTTGTATTTCTATTTATACCACAGTTACATCATATTACATGTTTAATATTAGTGTTCTAAGTCCTTTGCTACAGACCATAATGTCCATTTGGTGTCTTCTTCAGGTTGGTGAGTGTGTCCTTGGAAAAGGATAATGATGCATTCGACATGAAAACCTTTTTTTCCAATAATGTCGCTCAGTGTTTCCATATTACTCTTTCTTCACTGACCTCAGAAGAGAAGGATTGGAAGGTTATAGTGGATACATCATCAATAGTCATCCTATTTTACTCCTTTCCAAAATCCCAAAAGCCCATACAGGACATGACACCCTTCCTGGAATATTGTACAGATAAGAAAGGTAATAAATGCCTGAAAATACAATAAATAATTACTGCTATCTAAATAACAATAGATTGGGTCTAGACCTGTACTATAAGAACAGTAGCTGTAGAAAACCAAAGCCTGGTTCCCTCAGTAGCCAGCTTTCCGGAGGCGGCTCACCCCTAACAGACATGAACTTCTTAACAAACGATCCCTTAATATCTCTACCCTGTCCTTGCCTAAAATGGGGACAGTGCTGATCGTACATTAGGATTTAACAATGTATGCAGCCCGTCCCTTCCAGTCCCACTGATGGAATGTCTTTCATTATAGAAATTCTGATCCTGAACATCCAGAGTCTTACAGAAAGTTCTGTGAGCAGCCACACTGGTAAAATGCAATCACTCTCCACCCTTACGGTGACCACGAATACCATATTCAGTCCTGCATTACTGTAATAAGACTAAGTAAAACTTAGGTACCAAACAAGTAATAAACTACAGTAAAACAGATTCCTATTCCATAGATACCATAATATACTAATAATATTCATTTAAATAACATGTTGAAGGTTTGAACCAAGGACGATAATAAAGATAACAATAGACAAAACAATGTATAAATAAGTGCAGAAATTGTATAAATTCACCTAAGCTTAGAGCAGCATAAAGAACCCTTACTATAAAATACTATATAACCCTGAACTGCACTAAACAGTGACTCCACTACAGGCGTCTATTATACAAACATCAAATCACAGCTAAAGATGCCAGTCAGATGATCAATGTCAGGGAAAAAAAACATATAAACAATTCTAATGCCAACACACGTTCCAATTCACCCTATATTCCGTGCCTCAGGTCTCTAAGTTATACTTCCCCTATGTCTTACTGCTTATTTACCTTTCCTGCTGCTATTCCCCTGCTACACCCAGTCCTGCTGCTTGCCCTTACTTATATACTTCCATTGATTCTGCTCCTGTTGCATTGTTATCCCGCTCTTGTCCTTTCTATAGTATGTCTCCACTATGTCTATGTCTCCTTTTGCGGGTAAGGGTTAAGGATAGTGGACCAGATTCAAAGTTTGAAAATAAGAGATAAGTTACACCTGGGTAAAATAAGAGAGGAAAGTTACACCTGGGTAAAATAAGAGAGGAAAGTTACACCTGGGTAAACCCATGTTAATTTCAGGAGAGTAAAATTAATCTTATTCTTTGCATGCAAGGAGAATACTTTCCTTTTGCTTATTACACACGGACACTAAGCAGCTTCACTTTTACTTTTACACTTGGGCTGGGAAATATCGACTTTAAACTATAACACTGTAATACTGTTTGCAACAGATGAAATTTGACTCGCCTGAAATCAACATAGTTATGCCCAGGAGAAACTTTCCTCTCATCTTTTCAACTGATGAATCATGACCCGGGTTAGGTTTAGGGTTGAAGTTAGGGTTAAGGTAGAGGTTAAATTTGGGTTTAGGGTAAGGGTAACGATTGAGTTTATGGTTAGGTTTGGGTCTAAACTTAGAGTTAGGGCTGAGCTTAGGGCTAGAGTTAGGATGTAGGTTAGGTTTGAGAATAAGGTTAGTGTTAGGGTTATGGTTGAGGTTTGGATTAAGTTTAGGGTTGAGGTTAGAGTTAAGTTTAGGGTTAGATTTAAGGTTAAAGTTAGGGTTAGGATGGGATGAGGTTTAGGGTTGAGATTATGGTTAAAAATGAGGTTGGGTTTGGGATTATGTTTAGAGTTGATGTTAAGGTAATGGTTGGTATTAGGTTTAGGGTTGAGGGTAGGTATATGGTTAGGATTATGTTTACAGTTAAAGTTAAGGGTAGGGTTGGGATTAGGTTTAGGGTTGAGGGTAGGATTATGTTTAGGGTTGAGGTTAAGGTTATGGTTAGGTTTATGTTTAGGGTTGATGTTAAAGTAATGGTTGGGATTAGGTTTAGGGTTGATGTTAAGGTTATTGTAGGGATTAGGTTTAGGGTTGAGGGTAGGGTTATGGTTGGGATTATGTTTAGGGTTGAAGTTAAGGTTGGGGTTAGGTTGAGGTTGAGGTTTGGGTTGTGGTTAGGATTATGTCGGTTGCAATCTCTGGTTAGAAAGTGTGGCTTCCAAAAAAGGAATGTCCCTTTTTCTGAAGCTTACACTTTTAGAATTTTTTTTTTATGAATGGGTGAGTATGTCGTTCGGCATACTCACCCATTCACTTTCAGAAGGAACAGATCACTGTGCCGCACCTCCACCACTGCTCGCCAGACCGAGGGGACAGGGGAGTAAAGGCTTTCTGTGGGGTTAGGGTCAGACTGTAGGGGAGGGAGGGTTAGGGTCAGGCTGCAGGGGAGGGGGGGTTTTGGTCAGGCTGCAGGGGAGGGAGGGTTAGGGTCAGGCTGCAGGGGAGGGAGGGATAGGGTCAGGCTGCAGGGGAGGGAGGGTTAGGGTCAGGCTGCGGGAGATGGTGGGTTAGGGTCAGGCTTCAAGTTAGGGAGGGTTAGGGTCAGGCTGCCAGGAAGGAGGGTTAGGGTTAGGGTAGTGAGAGGGGAGGGTTAGGGTAAGAATTAGGGGAAGTAGTGGGCTTTTTTTTTACACTTTTCAGAGCACGAAAGCTCTGTGCTTCATGGATCGATTGCAATGCTTCCTTGAGGCATATGCAATTGAAATCCCAGCCAGTTCGCAACTGGCTGGGGAGGAATGGCCGATTCGAAAATCGTCCATTTGGACCGGTGCCTCACACCCAGATTATGTTTAGGGTTGAAGTTAAGGTTAGGATTATGTTTAGGGTTAAAGTTAAGGTTAGGGTTGAAGTTAATTTTAGGGTTGGGATTATGTTTAGGGTTGAAGTTAAGGTTAGGGTTGGGATTATGTTTAGGGTTGAAGTTAAGGTTAGGGTTGGAATTATGTTTATGGTGGAAGTTAAGGTTAGGGTTGAAGTTAAGGTTAGGGTTAGGATTAGGTTTAGGGTTGAAAGTAGGGTTGCAGTTGTGATTAGGTTTAGGGTTGAGGTTAGGGTTATAGTTAGGATTATGTTTAGGGTTGAAGTTAAGGTTAGGGTTGGAATTATGTTTAGGGTTGAAGTTAAGGTAAGGATTGGGATTATGTTTAGGGTTGAAGTTAAGGTTAGGGTTGGAATTATGTTTAGGGTTGAAGTTAAGGTAAGGATTGGGATTATGTTTATGGTGGAAATTAAGGTTAGGGTTAAGATTATGTTTAGGGTTGAAGTTAAGGTTAGGGTTAGGATTAGGTTTAGGGTTGAAAGTAGGGTTGCAGTTGTGATTAGGTTTAGGGTTGAGGTTAGGGTTATAGTTAGGATTATGTTTAGGGTTGAAGTTAAGGTTAGGGTTAGGATTATGTTTAGGGTTGAGGTTAGGGTTATGGTAAGAATTAGGATTAATGTAATGTTTAATACAGTTGGTGTCAGCATTACAATATTCCATCTCACAGTTGTTAATATTTAAAATAAAGTAATGCTGATATTTTAAACCACATTTGGAGCAACTGAAACTATCTGCATTCAATATTACATCAAAATCCAATGTGACCTCCATGTCATATGGTATTTTTTTAAATATAGTTTGGTGAAACCTTAAAATGAATATTGTTATAATGTTTTGCTAGAGAACATTGGGGTAGATCCAGAACTACGTGTGCCGTACGTTTATTCGTGGAGCGTATTTTCATGTGCGTAAATTCGCTACACTCCCCTCGGCACACCCCTTGCACAGACGTATTTTGTCAAGATACGATTTCCAAACCCTACCTTAACTTTTTTCAACATAACCGCAGTCATACGCACACGTACGTATGGGCTGAACGAATTTACGCAGCTAAGCACGCCCATACTGTACACTTTAAATACAACCCCCGCCTACTTCACATATTTCTGTATTTTGGAGTAACGTAAAATTGGCACGCCCACGCGTAAGTATTTACGTGACACATACGTGAATGGCCCATACGTTCACAATTACGCTACGTTAATGTGCGTATTTTCTATGGTGCGCATGCGCAGTGCGTTCTAAACAGAGATTTTACATCTCCGCCACGCGTAAATTCGCTTCGAAGCGTTGTTCTGGATCAGCCCCATTGTTAGTAAATGATAATATTACCTTGTTGTTATTTCTGGTGTTTAGGGTCAGAGAAGGTGATTGTGGTGATTGGGAACATTGAAAAGTCAGAGACTGAGATGAAATCTTACTGGAGTCTATTCTCACAATGTGATCTCCTGCTCTTCACAAAGACAGAACTGGACTGGATGAAAGTTACACTACAGCGGCAAAGAATGGAGGAGAAAATAACAAAGATTAAAGAGTTCCAGGCCACAGGTAATTATTAGTATATTGGCTATAATCAGCCATTAGCTGGAGCCACATGTTACTAATGCAGTGACGTATGAAACATTATCATCAGGAACTATCTCAATGGAGCTTTTTTTATATAAGTAAAACCTTGAAATTCCCCACTGAACGCATTTCATTGAATGGTAAATGCTGCATTATACAATCTACACTATTAGATTATCATACTTAGAGACTAAGGTGAAAAATGAAGGATTATTGTGCATTCATTTAACACATCTAACTGTCTATTTATCTAACATCTAATATCTATCTGCAGGTTATCAAGAGATTCTAGCTACAAATACGGTAAGAAATATTTCATCGTATTTCCATGTTCAGGGAGAAGCAGCTGCCTCTTGAATGATGACCTTGGAGATAACTTTTTTCATCCTATCCTTTTCTTGACTAACAATCAGCTTAGTTTCTGCACTAAGTATTCTAGAGGTTGCACAGTGCTTGTGTTTGAACGTTTATTTGCATAATGTCTTCCTGTTTGCACATCCTTGGAGGAAGTGATGATTGGACAATTGTAGACTTTTGTTAGAAGCTCTTTGAACTATCCTATAATTAGATATAATAAAGAGAATTGATATGAGCACAGAAACACAATGTAAATAAATAAAAATGATAAAATACATAATTATCAAACATAAAAATAATCAATATCCTGATAGTGATTAATACAATGTATTTAAATAATTTCTTACAATATTATTTGTGCAAATTAAATTCAAGAAAGTATAATAAGACCTGTAATCTCTTTATAGGGACATGCGATGCATGTGAATCCCTTATATCTCAGTGTATATATTAAAATATTCATCATTAATCCCATAACAGTACAAAGTGAAAAGAATTTAAGGCAAGGGCATTGAAGGTAGTATTTCTTGAAATACCACCTGTGTCACGCACTAGTCGTTGGCGGCAGAGGGAGATGAGGGAGGTAAATGTGTGGCTAAAAGAATGGTGTAGGAAGGAGGGTTTTGCATTCTTTGGCGACCATATATAAATGGCAAAATGATCAGAACACAATAGAAGACCCCTAAAGAGATGAGTGGACTGACCAGTGATGATAAGGACAAGACAGAGGTACTAAACACTTTCTTTTCTTCAGTATTTACTAGAGAGGAAAAAATGGTATTAGTAATATATAAGGATGAAAATACAAATATACCATTATTTAATACTTGTCTGACAACATAAGAAGCCCAAAAGTGAGTGAATAAAATAAGATACTGCAAATGTATAGCTCTAGGTCCTGGCGGCATACACCCAGTAGTTCTTATGGAGCTAATCTCAGAAATTGCTAGACCTTTAATGTTATTTTATTTTCATAGAATCAATTTCATTAGGCTCTATACCAAAGGACTGGCCTATAGTAAAGGTAGTGCCATTGTTTAAAAGGGCATGAGACCACAATTGTGTAATTATAGACCTGTAAATTTGACATCAGTAGTGGGGAAACTGCTGCAAGGTATATTAAGGGATAGTATTCAGGGTTACTTGCTGTGCAATAAGATTATTAGTGAGAATAACCATGGATTTGCGAGGGATAGGCCATATCAAACTAATCTTATTAGCATCTATGAGGAAGTTAGTGTGAACTTAGACCAAGGTAGTGCAGTAGATGTGATCTGCTTAGATTTTGCAAAAGCCTTTGATACGGTGCCACACAAGAGGTTGGTCAATAAAATAAGGGAACTGGGTCTATGTAACAAAATTTGTACTTGAGTCAAAAACTGGTTGGAGAATAGGGAACAGAGAGTTGTGGTAAATGGAACATTTTCTAATTGGTCAAAAGCGGTATAACTCATGGTTCTGTGTTGGGACCAGTCCTTTTTAATATATTTAATAATGACCTTGGTGATGGTTTAGAGGGCAAAGTTTCAATTTTTGCGGATGACACTAAACTATGTAAGGTAATAAAATCAGTGACAAGGGCTTCCTTAATTAACCGTATCCCAAGGAAACATGCTTGGGATAAATATAAGGATATCATAAGTCTCAAACTAAATTGAGGGTAAATAGAGTCTGGGGTCAGTACAGTTATAAATAAACAACTAGGCAGACTGGATGGGCCATGTGGCTCTTATCTGCCGTCACTTTCTAGGTTTCTATGTAAAGAAAATACACACAGAGATCCCTTCCCCCGACCTCCCTGCCTCATTTAAATCCCCCCCACCCACCCTTCTTAAAAAATGACAGAGGCTTCCATGGCTCACCTCTTCCTTCCTAAATATCTATATCTTTAAAGACCGCACGTACTCAATCTACTTACCTGAATGGTACAGCTGCAGCTTCTTAAACTTGAACATGGTCCATTATGTCACTATGTTACTATAATATCAGACAGCAAATAGGTAGTGTAAGAAATGGGGGGGGGGGGAAAGGGCTGATTGGCTCCGCTCACATGGGCAGTCACATTACTGAGTGTCAGTTCCTCCCACTGATAACAATGCTGAGTCAGTGATACTGATATGTCTGCATGTTCAAGTGGAGAAATTATCAGTATCGCTGACAAGACGCCTCCTCCGTCCACCCGTGGTCTGTATTCTTGTCATGTTTGAGGGGGACAAATTGCTGAAATTCAATGATCTATTGCCCCTGACACCCTTGCAAATAGGGTCTCAATCATGCCCTCATTACCTGATAATAAAGGTCCGGACTCACAGTTACGTAGTTTTCGTATTTTAAGAATTGAGCGACTACGCATGTGTAGTAGCTTATTTATGCTATCTACGTACCATTTATGTAGCGCAGTCTTTAGATGTAAATAAGCTGCCACACATGCGAAGAAGCTCAATTCTTCAAACAACGCACGCAAGACGAAAACGGCGTTACTGTGACTCCGGATCTAAGTCTTTTCTATATTTTGCAGGTTACGGGTGAATCCATAACATCCGAAAAGAGCCAAGAAAACAAACCCCTTCTCTTCTTCCTGTCCAAGTCCTCAAACCAAAGCAAATGGCTGCAAAATGTATTGTCACAGGAAATGATATATTCCGATGAAATGACAGAGGACGCGTTCACGTGTACACACTGTCTCCTCTACGTCACCGAGGAAAGCTTCAGAAGCTGTAACAAGGACAATTCATTCAATGATCTTTTGGCTCAATTTGGTAAGAAAACATTTAATTTGTTTTTCTGACTATTTATTGAGGTATATTAATAAATAATTAGTAAATGAGTATTTGTAGTTAAACTCGATTCTACATTTACTATTCTGTAATGAATAAATATTTAATACTTTTAAGAAGAACCATTTAACATTTTGTAGATCAAGAGCTTCACCTTCTCTGGTGAGGACACAGGGAATAAATCTTTCATCACATGAGAGTCTCAGGAATAAAGCAGAAGGAGCACTGGTATGGCACATTACCACTGATTGCTGTTACTGGTCTCTTCCTCTCATCGGTGGCATACTGTAGCTACCCTGCATACAGGAGGATATGCCCATCTTGAGACAGTGCTAAGCTGCAAATGATTAATTGATTCAGTCTTATTCTGACTTACTGCTACAAGTGGATTATTCAGTCCACACTTTGTGTCCCCCATCTATACTGGCATCTTCTGCCAGGTTTCCCATTCTGTTCTTGTTTCTGTGGGACTTGATCTTCGTGGCTACTCCTGTCTTGTGTACTTTGACCACCTAAGAATATAGCTTTGGCTGTATTCCAGCCAATGGTTGGGCCTTACCCTGCAGCCTCTAGAGACATAATAAAGTGGCACTATCAGAACAGTGAGTACTGGAGGCTCTGTGAGGACTTGTCAGCTAGTTGCAGTCTGTGAGAGAGGTGGCTCCTATAGGTGAAGGGTTCTACAAAGGAGATCTGCACATTTATAACCTTATAAAGATCCATAACAATTCCCCCTGCTATGGGTCTCTTCACATATTATCACTGTTCACAGTCTGAGGTAATGGCTAGAACAACGTCCTGACAGCAACATGTTTAGGTATCTGACCTTTCTCTGTCAGTTTATCAGTGGCTTTGGCCGAGAGCCTCCTTCCCACTGTCTACAGATGCCACGGAGAGGGTGAGCATGGGATTAGGGTCTGTCCGCACCTAACTCACGCCAGATCTGTGAATCCGGTCCCGTGTATCTGCCAGCATAATGACTTTGGGATTTCAGGGATTTAACACCTTTTACACTTGCAAGAAGATGGATCTTAGAGAGTTTCTTACACTTACTTCACAGAGAACAGGAGGCTCCCAACAGAAATACAAGTCAGTCTGACAAAAGAACCTGTATTGTGGGGTGATGGAAGATTGTGAAGGGTGACTAATTCTGCAGTAGGTCTCATGTGCAAGACAGCTTACACTAGATTACCGGTTCAGGGAAGAATTGGTACCAATATGTTTGGGATCTCCAATAGACATTCATTTTTCTGCTATTTTATATGAACAAATAAGCTATTTTTTTGTGTTTTGTGCAGATAAGAAAATAATGGTGATCGTTGACCTTGAAAGTGAAAGCTCTGAGGAAGAAATAATAACGCAGAAATCCCATTTCAATGGGCTGAATTTATTAGTATTCACAAATGAGGAGAAAAAGGCAAAGAACGCGAGGAATCAGACCGAAGATCAGAAGATGGAGAAGAAAATTAAAGAAATCCAAATTATGATAAAGAGAAAAGGTGAGGAGTCCCTGGGTCTATGGACCTGATTCACAATTACGTTTGAAATGCGTTCGCAACGTAAACACGCACGGAACATAAGCACGGAAATAACGAATGCAAGCCAGCATGGAAGATAACAGGAACACGCACTATTAAGTTGCGTCCGTGCCTATTTTAAGGGCGCACATTTTCCGTAAATAAGTTTGGTACAGATATTCCATGCGTGCTTATGTTGCGTTTGTAATTCGCACATGATGCTGAGTTGTCTGTTATTGCTATTTAATCCAGTGATTTAGCGATTGTGAACATTTCATGTTACTTAATTAATATGAACTAGTTTTTATATATATTTATATATATATATGTGTGTGTTTAATATGTGTAAACTTTAAATTGTACATGTTATTGTCCAATTATTTTAGACCTAACAATTAGAACTCAGTTTTATATGTATTGGCATTATGTATCTACTTAATGCATGTACACCTTTTCAGAATGATTACATTTTGAATATTTTTTCAATGTAACATATATTTTCTTTTTTTAAAGTGTGTCTGAGATGTCTAAAGGCACATTATTTTTTAAATGTTTCCAAATTTCATAACTTACATTATGATGTGACCAATGACTTAATGTGTATTTTATTTTTTATTTTATTATACTGAATAAATTGTGTGTAATACTGGAATAAATTAAATGTATGCTGTAAGACACTTATTTTGGACCGGATTCAGAGTAGCGGATCCATGGGAAAATCACACGGATGCGCTGTTTTTTTTTTTTTAACAAGCCCTCGTGATGGTGTAAGCGAAGGGGCTGCTCACCGGAACTGCCCAAAAAAAAAGAAAGTTGGAAAAAAAACAAAAAAAAAAACCTTTTTTAGTTAAAAATTAACCCCTTCCCCCACCTACTCCGCCCCCACAACCTATGTTAAAAAAAAAAATAAAGTACAGGCCAACAGGGTATACTGCCACAAGTAGAACTACAGGCACCAGCATGCCCATGAATAACAGCGCATGCTTGCGCTAGTAGAACTACTATTTACCTGCTCTTCTGTGGTCCAGTCTTATAAGCTTTTAATCCTGGGGGGTGTCTTGGAAAATAGAAAAACCCTTAAGAGAGGACACAAACCACGTCCTGCAAGCAGGACATCCCAACGCTGATGACAGTGTCACTGTCATTGGGGTATATTTATATCTATAAATATCGTGAGAACCATATTTCAGTGTCAGCATGTAATCTAATGAAGTCATGTGTTCCTAAGTACAGAATATGAAAACCTGCCAACATCCACAACTGAAAAGCGACCTTAAGATCCGCATGCACACATTCCTAAGTTCAGCACGCAGGTTAATAACCACGTCTTGCAATATAATTAGAATTCTGTGATCCTCCCAGTCTTCTTATATTACACGGAAGAATTTAATTCCCACACTTATTTTTAAGTGCGCAGAATCCGTTCTCAAGATACGTATGCATTGGGTGTACAGCACATGCGCACTTCAAATTCACGTAACTTACCATGCGTACAGAATTCTGAATCGGGGCCTATGTGACAGGTCTGGGAATGGAGATTGGGAAATTGATCCCTGTGTTGACTACTGGGGCCAGATTTACTAAAGCTGCGGCAAAGGAGAAGTGCAGATGTTGCCCATACAAATCAGATTCTAGTATGTAAAAAGATGAAGAGTGAGAGCTAGAATCTGATTGGTTGCTATAAGCAACATCTCCACATTTCCAAACCCACAGCTTAGTAAATTTGCCCCCTAATGTCAGTAGTGTATATTTTTTATGATCTATATCAGTGCTGGAAGTGGGTCGGTATGTGGCGGTATGGTATATGGTATATGGTATGGTATATGGTATATGGTATGGTATATGGTATGGTATGGTAAATGGTATGGTATATGGTATATAGTGCTGTGCTGTGCTATGCTGGCTGTGCTGTGCTGTTCTGCGCTGTGCTGCGCTGTGCTGCGCTGTGCTGTCCTGGCTGTGCTGTGTTGTCCTGGCTGTGCTGTGCTTTGCTGTGCTGTGCTTTGCTGTGCTGTGCTGTGCTGGCTGTGCTGTGCTGTGCTGTGCTGTGCTGGCTGTGCTGTGTTGTGCTGTGCTGTCCTGGCTGTGCTGTGCTTTGCTGTGCTGTGTTGTGCTGTGCTGGCTGTGCTGTGCTGTGTTGTGCTGTTCTGCGATGTGCTGCGCTGTGCTGTCCTGGCTGTGCTGTGCTGTGTTGTCCTGGCTGTGCTGTTCTTTGCTGTGCTGTGCTGTGCTGTGCTGTGCTGTGCTGGCTGTGCTGTGTTGTGCTGTGCTGTCCTGACTGTGCTGTGCTGTGTTGTCCTGGCTGTGCTGTTCTTTGCTGTGCTGTGCTGTGCTGGCTGTGCAGTGTTGTGCTGTGCTGTGCTGTCCTGGCTGTGCTGTGTTGTCCTGGCTGTGCTGTGCTGTGCTTTGCTGTGCTGGCTGTGCTGCGCTGTGTTGTGCTGTGCTGTGCTGTGCTGTCCTGGCTGTGCTGTGCTGTGTTGTCCTGGCTGTGCTGTGCTTTGCTGTGCTGGCTGTGCTGCGCTGTGTTGTGCTGTGCTGTGCTGTGCACAGCCGCAGCTCTGGGTAATAGACGCAAGCGTGACCTAAGGTCACGTGAGCGTCTTTAGACTGCAGAGCGCGCCGCGGAGGAGAGAGGCGGAAGACATAGGAAAGGTAGGTTTATTAGTTGGTAAAAAGTAGTTTGGGTATGGGGATTTGTAATGAGGGGTTGGGAAGCTGGACAGGAAAAGGTCAATAGGGCTTAATGGACACACATTGAGGGGCAATAATTCTGGTTGGACACAGAGGAAGAAGCAATAAGGCTGGGTGGAAACAACTAAGGTGGGGAGCAATAAGACTGGCTGGACACAGGAGGGGCAATAAGGCTGAGTGGACACTCATAAAGAGGGGGTGATAAGGCTGGCTGGACACAGAGGGGGCAATAAGACTGACTGCTCACAAAGTGGGGGGTAATAAGGCTGTCTGGAAACAAGAGGGACAATGAGGCTGGGCAAACTGAAAGGGTGGATAAAGTGTGGACACAGGGGGGTGTTCACTCATAAAGAGGGTTGTTAAGACTGGCTGAACATAGAGAGGGGCCAAAAAGACTGGACAAACAAGGAGGGGACAATAATGCTGACTGGACACAAAGAGGGGGTAATAAGGCTGGCTGGGCACACAAAAGGAGGGGTAATAAGGTTGGAAGGACAAAGAGAAGGAGGGGACAATAAGGCTGACTGGACAAAAAATAAAGAGGGGGGCAATATGGCTGAAGGGACCCAGAAGTAGGGGCAATAATACTGGGTGGACACACATAAAGAAGGGGCTACAAGACTGGCTGGACACAAAGAGGGGACAATAAGACTGTTTGGACAAACAGAAGGTAGGGACAACAAGAAGGGGACAATAAGACTGGCTGGACACAGATTGAGGGGGCAATAAGACTGGCTGGACACAGAAGGAGGGGGCAATAAGATTGGCTGGACACACAAAAGGAGGGGAAATAATGCTAGTTGGACAAACAAACAGAAAGAGGAGACAATAAGGGTGACTGGACACAAATAAATAGGGGCCAATAAGACTGGCTGGACACAGAAGAAGGGAGCAATAAGACTGGCTGGGCACACAAAAGAAGGGGCAATAATGCTAGTTGGGCAAAAAAATAGAAAGAGGAGACAATAAGGGTGACTGGACGCAAATAAAGAGAGAGCAATAAGACTGGCTGGGCAAAGAAGGAGTGGGCAATAAAACTGGCTGGGCACACAAAAGAAGGGGCAATAATGCTGGCTGAACAGACAGAAGGAGGGGACAATAAGGTTGACTGGACACAAGTAAAGAGGAGGCAAAAGGGTGGCTGGACACAAAAGGAGGGGCAATAAGGCTGGGTGGACACTCATAAAGAGGGGGCTATAAGACTGGCTGGACAATGAGGGAGCAATAAAACTGGCTGGCCACATAGAAGGAAGGTGCAATAAAGCTGACTGGGCACACAAAAGGAGGGGCAATAAGGTTGGTTGGACAAACAGAAGGAGGGAACAATAAGGCTCGTCCACCCCTAGAAACAGCCCTGTGGGGAAGCTATCATTGTTTTCCCCTAGCGTTAACCAGATCATTTAATTAAACATGAAGGGCTGGATCCAGATCTAGTTAAGTGCTTGAACTTAGTTACTCCTGGGCTAAACCATGGTGATTGCAGGGGAGTCATATTTCATCTGTTGCAAACAGTATTAGAGTTGAGAGGTGATGTTTCCTATCCCAAGTCTAAATAACAGTGTGATAGTAACACTGGTCAGTATCTGTGTGCAGTAATCTATTCAAAGATATATCGGGTGGTAGTCATATTCCCGGCTCTTAAATTCCCGGCGCTGAAAATACCTCCACCAGTTTCCCTATAATCATTATCCTGGCACATTCAAAATCCCGGCGCCAAAAGTTCCCGACAATTTAAAATACCTACACGGTTAAAATACCTACACTGACAATCCCGGCCAGTAAAAATCCCGGCACATAAAATTGACCTACAATGACAATCCCCGACAATCCCGGCACGTAAAAATGACCTACACCGACAATCCCGGCACGTAAAAATGACCTACACCGACAATCCCGGCACGTAAAAATGACCTACAATGACAATCCCGGCACGTAAAAATGACCTACACCGACAATCCCGGCACGTAAAAATGACCTACACTGACAATCCCGGCACGTAAAAATGACCTACACTGACAATCTTGGCACATAAAAATGACCTACAATGTCAATCCTGGACAGTAAAAATCCTGTCACGTAAAAAAAATACCACAATGCATCACCCAACTTCACTGACCAACAACACGGCGCCGGCAGGGCATGCTGATGCTTGTAGTACTACAAGCCTCAGCATGTGATGGGTCAGGCTGGGGGCTGTGTATTAGCATGTGATGGGTCAGGCTGGGGGCTGTGTATGTGATGCAAAGCCAGAGGGGGATATCAATAGTAAGAGAAATCAAAATAAAAGTGGATCCAAGGTCAGACGGTCTAATAGACAATAGAAGTATTGTATATAAATAACATTAAAATAATGAAAAAGACTAAGGGTTCCAAAACAAGGGAAATAGAAAGGAATAAAAATCTTAGTATAATAAATAGAAGGTGCTAATCCTCTTTAAAAATCAAATCCTAATTTACAAAATATAAAATCCAATAAATTCAAGGCATGCCTTGAGAAAGAATTCGTAGCAATTCATCTCTTACCAATATGGCTGGGTGGTCACTCATAAAGAGGGTCTATAAGACTGGCTGAACATAGAGAGGGGGCAATAACTGGAGGGGACAATAAAGCTGACTGGACACAAATAAAGAGAGGGCAATAAAACTGGCTGGGCAAACAAAAGGAGGAACAATAAAGCTGACTGGACACAGAAGGAAGGGGCAATTAGGCTGGTTGGAAACACAGAAGGAAGGTACAATAAGGCTGGCTGGGCACACAAAAGGAGGGGTAGGTAATAAGGCTGACTGGACAAACAGAAGGAGGGGACACACATAAAGAAGGGGCTATAAGACTGGCTGGACACAATGGGGGGGCAATGAGATTGTTTGGACAAACAAGGTGAGGACAACAAGATTGACTGTACACAAATAAAGAGGGGGCAATAAGGATGGCTGGACACAGAAGGCAATAAGGCTGGCTGGGCACAGAAGGCAATAAGGCTGGTTGGGCACACAAAAGGAGGAGCAATAATGCTGGTTGGACGGAGGGGACAATAAGACTGACTGGACACAAGTAAAGAGGGGGGGCAATAAGGCTGGCTGGACACAGAAGGATGGGCAATAAGGGTGAATGGACACTCATAAAGAGGGAGGCAATGAGGCTGGCTGGGCACAGGAGGGGCAATAAGGCTGGGTGGACACACTAAAGGAAGGTGCAATGTGTATTGTATGGCAATAACTAGGATGCAATGCGTATTGTATGGCAATAACTAGGGTGCCGTGTGTATTGTATGGAGATAACTAGGATGCAATATGTATTGTTTGGTGATAACTAGGATGCAATGTGTATTGTAAGGTGATAACTAGGATGCAATGTGTATTATATTGTTATAACTAGGGTGCAATGTGTATTGTATGGTGATACTAGGCTGCAGTGTATATGGTATGGCAATAGCTAGGATATAGTCTGTATTGTGTGACGGTAAACAGGATGAAGTTGCTATTTTCTTAAGTGGTCCTTATTGTATGGTGATCAGTAGTATGTTCTCTGCCTTGTATATATGTCAGTAGGATACTCACTGTAATTATATGGGTCACTGTAACTGAGAATTAATAGTATAACACACTTTTCACACTGAGCTGTTGAAACAGTCTGTGGGTGTAACAGATAATACATAGTTTATTTGCAAGTTTCATTGATACAATTATCCTCCGGCCATGACTTTTTGACCACACCCTGTCAGTCCGCCAAATTTTGCCTGAGATCGTATCGTTCAGCGATATCAATTATTAAGTGATTACGGTGAGGAGACTATTCAGTAGCCAGCCAGTGTGTTGTGCTTCTTTGTAGGTTACAGTTGAGAGGTATGCTATAGGTAGCCATCCCTCATATATAATATTGATTACATACATATACACAATGCCCATGTGTGTTATTGTGCATGCGCAGAAGTGGTCAGCCAATCTGTTCAGAGCAGAGGGGACAGAAGAGGTGACATAAATTTACTATTGGGCCCCGTGCCTAGTTCCATCTCTGGGTTGGAGTATTAGGACTTTAGAGAGGGTTAGGTGCAAACTGATCTACACCGAACTCTCCTGTCCAGTCCCCGAAACCCCCCCACTCCCCCCCAGTTTTAGATGCCTAATGTCACAAGGGTGCCATAGACAACCTTATGCGTATTTTTCTTCTTTATACATCCCACCCCCAACCCACTTCTTCCTAAATCCTCCCCGAGGCTGCCTTGGCACACCTCCTTCTGCCTAACTTACTACGTGCCATCTTTAAAGACCACACCTAGTCAATCTACGTACCTAAGGGGCATGTAGTTTGCGTAAATGACCTACTATTTATGCGTAGCAGGTTCTTTCTTAAATCCCTGCACTTAAGAAGCCAAAGTTTCTTCAGTGTGAATTCAGCCCTTAGAGAGTTAATTTCATAGAGAGCATTTGTGGGCAGGTTTTGTGCATGTTTCCCCGTCCTCTTCTATGTTTCAGTTCCATCTGTAACAATCATAAAAAAGAAAAAAAACCTCTCCTCTTTGCAGCAGAAGCAGCCTTGGCATAGTTGTGTAGAGTGTAGCACGGGTCTGTAATGTGGCATGCAGCGAACATAACGCATCCTCTCAGGGCCAATTTACATAACGGATAAATAAGAACAACCCAATGTGAAGTTTATTCATTTTTAAATCCTGCAGTGTTTGTGATTGAAGGCCCGCGCTCAGATGTGGTCCTGATGCGTGCCATGAAAAATCACGGCTTCGTCTAATGCCTCTTCTGTTACTGCAGGGGAATGTAATATCGGCTCTTTCTTCCAGCCTGGAGTACTATTTTCTACACGCTCCGCTCAGATACGGATGAGCCAAACGACAGGCTCCGATATCCTTTGCCAGGTCCCAGCATCTCAGAGGTAGTAAGGTCCAGAACATTAAATGCAAAACATATTGACGCTTCCCAACAACCCTGGAGGGGCTATCAGGATCCATGTCGAACGAATCGGAAAAGAGTTTTATGGCAGCGTGGAATGACTAAATACTGACCACAAGCCGTCTCTAATAGCTGATAACGCAGACTTAATAACAGCTGTGCCGTACGACTGACTGTTCCACAATTTCCAAGCAGATTGCTTTCCTTAATTACTTTTCTGTACTGCTGGTTGCGCCGTACCAAGATGAGATTTGACATAATCTGTGCCATGCTTGGCGTGAAAGATGCCAGGCTCTAGTATATAATGATTCCGGGCGAAAATAGAAAACATTCTCATTTGTGTTGCCATAAAGTGTGGCGGCTCTCACGGAATGGAGGAAACATTTGCAGATGGTGGACTGGAATTAGACTTATAATACGGCTGTGCTCCGAGATCCAGCTTTCCAGGTGGGTGAGGAGAGGCCACCAGCAGAAATTGCAGGGACCTTGGACTAGGCCGTGGTGATCTCTGCCACCAAGTGACATCACATATGGGTGGAGCGATGCAGACTTGCACAAATCATTCCCAGCAGGCCGATTTGCAGGGAAGGTTTGTTTTTAGGAAGTACTCCCGGAGCTTCAAACCCGTGATGGGCAGCCAGGCACAGCCCTCCAGCAGCAGGTATCGGTGGTAGGAGAGTGGTGACAGTGACATCTATCTCCTACCGGCGATACCTACTAAGGTGAGTATTAATGTAACCCCAACCCTTTTCCTAATCCTTACCTTAACCCTCCCCTTCCATTACCCTAACCCTCCCTTCTCCGCAGCATGACTCTAAGTCTCCTCTCCACGCAGCCTAACCCTAAGTCTCCCCTCTCTGCAGTCTGACCCTAAGTCTCCCCTCCCCGCAGCCTAACCCTAAGACTTCCCTTCCGGCATCCTAACCCTAAGACTCCCCTCCCTGCTGCCTAACTCTAAGTCTCCCCTTCCCGCAGCCTAACCCTAAAACTTCCCTTTCGGCATCCTAACCCTAAGACTCCCCTCCGGTGCGTTGGTGCAGCGGGGGTCTGTGTCGGTGGTTTCCGAATAAATGAATGGGTAAGTTAACTGATTGGCATACTTACCCATTCATTAATAAAAGTTTTCCTCTTAGCGTTATTTTTGAAATAGAGACAGACAAATATTAGCTTTCTTCCGTCTATATTTTGCAAACAGTTTTTCGAGGCGTCGACTGCATCCCTGGATCCAGAATTTCATCCTGGTACATTCTGGTACTGCAGCGCCTTCACCTGAATTACAGCACCAAAAGGGTACGTTTTCCTATCCTAGTAATCGGATAAACACCCTCTTAGGGCTGGATCCTGACCTCCGGGCACCTTACGGCCGCCCAAGTTCAGTACGGATGGCATTGTAGTGGGGAGTGCATGCCCCATGCACTTCCAGCTGTCGGGAGTAAACTAAGCGTCCAGATTCCTACCCCCAACCTTTATGATCAGCTATTCGGCCTTACGGCCTAGCGGGGCTTCCCCTGACCCATCCCCTAATTTGCATGTCTATCTCTGCCTTTACAGTGGAGATACGACATGTGTAAAGGGGGGGAAAGCCCCTATTTCGTAACAGCCACCAGCTACAACTTCAGTTACGGACGCCGGGCCTTCGCACAACCTTCAAAACAGGGCAATTACGGGTGAACTGCACGTAATTCCCCTGTTGGCCGTTCTTCAGGATCCGGCCCTTAGTGTATGTTAGGATCCGTCTTTAGGATCCTACCTTAGTAGGATTGTACATAAGAGCTCAACCAAGCCCTTACTGTACAACTAACATACCTCGCCCTCCTACCATGTGCACTTGATATATGCAACCCACCCCTCCCCCTTACCCCTTCCAGCAGAGAAGTCTTGATCCTAAGGATTCTGGGCCGTGCTGGAATCCTTATGAGTGCGTATGTGCACTCCCAAAATGTGGGTGGAAAACGCTGGATCTGGTCCTGTGTCTTCAGCCAAGGGAGCTCCAAACAGTGCCGGAGGGATCCCATAATGGATCCCCATTATATCCACAAATCAGTGCAAGAACTTGAGAGACCACTACCATCGAAAGATAGACCTAACGGCAAGGTTTCCATGTGACACTCTAAGAGCTGGTCCAATCCCTGCCCACTGACATAATAAACCCGACTAATAAACCCCACTTGAGGCCGTAAACCTTGCCTTCTTTTTGAACCTGAATTGAAACACGCAATCCATCCACGCTTAGTTGTGCAGATGCATTCTGATCATGGTGCATGTAATTGAACTGCATTCCTGAGTGCAACGTACATTGTGTAGTTACTATTGGGCCTGATCCAGACCTACGTTCGCAAGCGATCGTACGCTGGTCGTAAGCATAAATTCGGCCGAAAAAACGCACTGCGCATGTGCAGAGTGACAACTTCCGGTCGTTCCAAAGACCTTTTCGTAGCGGCGATTCAGGCGTCCGTATTCTTTGCGTTTTTTCCAGCGACGGGGCGTGTTTATATTACGAAGTTAGTACGGGCGCTGGAGTTATATTACGAAGTTAGTACGGACGCAGGAGTTAGGGAATGTAGGCGGGGAGAGACATTTAAATTGTACAGTATGGGCGTGCTTAGTCCGGTATGATCAGCGCATGGCTACGACAATTCGTACCGACGCCGGGAAAAGTTAAGGTAGGGTTCAGCCGGCGTACGGAGGTAAAGGTAAGGGGAGTGTCGTGGGAGTGAAAGTTTTTACGCTGGAGCGATAATACGCTCCGCTCTCATGCGTAGGTCTGGATCAGGCCCTATGGCTCTGCATGTGTAGTACTTAAAATCCGCACCTAAGAAGCAGCAGTTTCTTTGGTGTGAATCTGGTCCTGGATGTCCTGTGACCTCAAACACAGGAAGAGGAGAGGAACCATGTGACCACTGACAGAACCAGGAAGTGCTGATGCTGAAATACACAGGAAGTCATGTGACCACAGACATGAAAGTGCATCAGTATGGACAGAAGTGAAGCTCAATATATCATTAGTGGCACTACATTAGAAACTACTAAGGGGGAAAGGGATCTAGGAGTCATCATTTCCAGTGACTTAAAGGTAGCTAAGCAATGTAACAAAGCAATGAGAAAGGCAAGTCAGATGCTTGGTTGCATAGGGAGAGGAATTACTAGCAGAAAGAGAGTAGTGATGCCCCTTTATAAATCATTGGTACGCCCTCACCTAGAATACTGCGTTCAGTTCTGGAGGCCATATCTCCAGAAAGACATAAATACATTAGAGACTGTGCAAAGAAGAGCAACTAAAATGGTCCATGGCCTTTGTAACAAATCATACCAAGAAAGGCTAGAGGAACTAAACATATATAGCTTGGAGCAGAGAAGGGAGAAGGGGGACATGATAGCAGCTTTCAAATACATCAAGGCTTGTGACCAGCTAGAGGAGGGTACCATTTTTCAAAAGAAAAGGTGCAATAGAACACGAGGGCATGGATATAAACTAGAGGGTGGTAGATTCAAAGGAACTGTGCGGAAAAATGACTTCACTGAAAGGGTGATAGATAAATGGAATATTCTCCCATCTGAGGTGG
>WWET01002751.1:16495-36941 GCA_011038615.1 Limnodynastes dumerilii | reverse complement strand
ATATGCTGCAGGCGTCTTCTGATATAATTTTTTTTATGTAAATGCAGCTTTTTCCAGTTGTCAATAACGTCATTTGTGAACGTTGGTCAACACGTTCCTGCTTTGCTTTATCTTCTTACTAACAGAGAGGAGCAATATCATTGTAACCGGCAACCTATGATCTGAGCACAGCACAAGGGGGCCCGATGGTGAGTCCTGCGTGGGCGGTTGGGAATTCGCTCCTATGACTTGCACAGACTTCCAGCCGCAGAACCCCAGAATCTATGGGGCTGATCCAGACCTAGTTAAGTGCTTGAGCTTAGTTACTCCTGGGCTAAACCATGTTGATTGTAGGGGAGTCATATTTTATCAGTTGTAAACAGTATTAGAGTTGAGAGGTGATGTTTCCTATCCCAAGTCTAAATAACAGTGTGATAGTAAAGCTGGTCAGTATCTGTGTGCAGTAAGCATTTCAAAGATATATTCCTGCATGCAAAGAATACAATTACCTTGACTCCCCCTGCAATAAGCATGGTTTAGCCCAGGAGTAACTCATTTCAAACACTTACTTAAGTCTGGATCCAGCCCCATAATTGGTAATATTACAATCTGATGTAACAGTTGACAAACCTTTCATTGCAGGTAACTCTTGTGGCCTCAGTAGAAGTTGCTCCAGAATACACTTCCAAATGTACAGCAGCGCTGTATTGGTTGATAACTGGCCAACAGTTCAACTAAGTGGGAGCCCATCCAATTAGACCCTGACCAATATGTCATGCACATCCGTAATATTTTGGGTTTAGTGATATGTCTAAAGGGATCGGATTTTCAAGGGTTTGTACAATATACGTTGCTAGCCATAAATCAGGCAGGGCTCACACCGGTAGGATCGATGAGAAACCAGCCTAATTCAAGGGTAACCATCTGCTCAATGTGCCCTGACATAAAGAAATTATGAAGTAAGGTCAACAGCAAAGTTTCAACCGAAACCATTTCCTCAAGGACATTTGGCCCACACTGAGAACGTTTTTATTCCAGAGGTCTCATTCAAAAGACCCTGATATTGAACACGTCCATGAAGGTTTCAATGACTGATATGAAGGTCAAAGGTTTTGCCTAAATAATTTAGTAAATAACTATTGATGTTCTTGTACCGGATTCACACTTGCCGGATCGGCACTGGATCCAGACTTTCATAACTTCCTTTGAATAGCATGTACTTTCAAAAGAGAGTAAGGGCCAGATTTACTAAACTGCGGGTTTGGAAAAGTGGAGGTGTTGCCTATAGCAACCAATCCGATTTTAGCTCTCACTTTACATACTACAGAATGTCAGCTAAAATCTGATTGGTTGCTATGGACAACATCTCCACTTTTCCAAACCCACAACTTAGTAAATCTGGTCCTAGGACTCTCTACAATAAGGTGGTGTCCGTGAAAGCTGTGCTTGACCAAAATCATGACTGGAGATCTTATTTATAGGAAATATAGGTGAATGCAGATTTCTTCTGTAATTTAATATAAATAAGAGATATAATTAACATAATGTAGCAAAAAGAAATGGAATGCTTGTGAATTTGCTCGGTGTGCGTTAGTGATATCAGCCACAGGGCATCCCACACCAATAACCTATTTAATTAATTCTGAAAGGACGAATAGAACTTAACATTGAACATAGACCTGCACCCAAAAACTCTCCGGATCAAGGTTGCCGGCAGTGTTCATGAGAGTTAATGACTGGTACAGTAAGATGGACTTATAGGAGCACTCATTAATTACACTGTACAATATGTTGCAAGGAGGCGCTGACTATAACCTTGACTCGTTCTATCTCTTTTTTTTCTTTTTATTCAGTACTTTATTCGGTTTATTCAGTACAGTATACAAATAAATGGAATGTGGTTGTCGCTGCGACAATGCCATTTTCAACAATGAGTAAGACGAAAGTTTAATCACGGCTGTATCAATGGCAAAGGCTTTTAAAGAAAGAATATTTATAAATCGGATTGGTTATAATGACGAATGTTCTTATATCAACATAGTACTCGTTCCTGGTTAGGGTTAGGCTGCGAAGAGGTGAGGGTTAACGTTAGGCCACAGAAAAAGGATGGCTAGGATTAGAGAGGGTTAAGGTTAAACTGTGGGATGGGGATGGTTAGGGTTTGAGAGGGTTAAGGTTAGGCTGTGGGATGGGAATGGTTAGGGTTATAGAGGGTTAAGGTTAGACTGTGGGACTAAAATAGTTCGGATTAGAGAAGGTTATGGTTAGGCTGTGGGATGGGGATGGTTAGGGAGGGTAAAAGTTAGGCTGTGGGACAGAGATGGTTTGGGTTAGAGAAGGTTAAGGTTAGACTGTGGAACAGGGATGGTTAAGGTTACAGATGGTCAAGGTTAGGCTGTGGGATGGGGATGGTTAGGCTTAAGGTTAGGGGAGGTCTAGGTTGTGGGATGGGGGTGGTTAGGGTTAGGATGAAGCACACTTACCTGTCACCGTTGTTCTCAGTCATGAGAGCGCCGCTGTCTCTCCCGAAATTGCCGAAAACTGATTTCAGTCTGCGCTTCAATGCCGCAAAGTGATCTGTCGGAAGACAAATTATTGGAGCAGCGAACTACACCCCAAATAAAATTTACAAGGTAACGGTATACATTGCCTGCAACCTCAGAGCACAATATTCCATGTAAATGAGGTTGGATGGATGGAATACGAGAGACTAAACAGTATAGTCACAAATACTTAAAGGCATCAATATATATACAAGTATTAATAATTATAAATGCAGGTGCACCACTGGATTCCCCGATTAGCCCCTCTCCTCACCAGCTCCCCCCTGCAACATAGTATACAGCGTCCATCCATCTTCCCCACACATTATCAAACTTTAAAGGACAGTTTCTAAGTTTGTACGGGATTCTTTCATGCACCACGGAAGCACTTGCCAGTCGTTTCCACTCTGACACCTTCTCATTCAGTGGACAATGTAGAATTTTTTGGTTTGTTTTTTAAATAAATGTATACATGATGTTAAAAAAGCGTTTCTGTAACATAGTGAAGAATTTTAAGAGAGAATATGGTGGACATATTACAGTAATGAATCGTGATTTATGCAGCTGTTGGCACATTGGGGAAGATCCAGAACAACGTTTCCGTTCGTATTTACGCCTGGCGGAGACGTAAAAATGCGATTTGGTATGTACTGAGCATGTGCACGACAGATGATGCACTACGAAACATAACGTTACTCTGAGCGTAAGGGCCTTTCACGTATCAGTTGCGTAAATTCGTTCGAGGGGGGCGTGTCAATTTTACGCTAGCCATAAGTACGATGAAATTACGCAATGTAGGTGGGGGTTTGCATTGAAATCGTACAGTATGGGCGTGCTTAGCGGCGTAACTATGCGCTGGCTATACTTAAGTGTGCGGACGAGTGTTGTTACGCTACCAAAAGTTAAGGTAGGGTTTAGAAAGCGTAAAGGAGCCAAAGTACGTACATGCAGGGGGTGTGCCTGGGGGAGTGTATAGAAGGCGCGTTCGCATAAATACGCTACGCTAGGAAACGGATTGCAAGCGGAGTTCTGGATCTACCCCATTGGCTCTATTTTGAAAATAAGGGACCAGATCCAGAACAACGCTTGTGAGCGAATTTACGCGTGGCGGAGACGTAAAATCGCCTTTTGGTAAGTACTGCGCATGCGCACCATAGAAAATACGCTCAGTAACGTAGCGTAATTGTGAACGTATGGGCCATTCACGTATGTGTCACGTAAATACTTACGTGTGGGCGTGCCAATTTTACGTGAGTCCAAAATACGTCCAAAATACGTTATGTAGGCGGGGGTTTGTATTTAAAGTGTACAGTATGGGCGTGCTTAGCTGCGTAAATACGTGTTGCCCATACGTACGTGTGCGGATCACTGCGGTTACGTTGGCAAAAGTTAAGGTAGGTTTGAAAACCGTATCTTCACAAAATACGTACATTCAAGGGGTGTGCTAAGGGGAGTGTATAGAACACGAAAATACGCTACGCGAGGAAACGTACGGCAAACGTAGTTCTGGATCTACCCCAAGGTCCGGATTCACACTTAAGAAGCTTCTGCTTTTTAAGTGCAGAAAATTAGGAAGTGGCCTACTAGGCATGCACCTAACTCTCTCTTATCTCTGAACAGGGTCCTAGGAGAGGAGAGTTACACCTGGGAAAAACCATGTTAATTTCAGGGGAGTCAAATTTCATCTGTTGCAAACAGCATTAGAGTTGAGAGGTGATGATAGCCGGCCTAAATCTAAATAACAGTGTAAAAGTGCAGCTGGTCACTGTGTGCAATAAGCAAAACCAAAGTATTATCCCTGCATGTAAAGAGTAAAATTAATTTGGCTCCCTCTGAAATCAACATGGTTTTGCCCAGATGTAACTTTCCTCTTTTTTTTCAAACTCTGAATCTGGTCCATTGTTTGGAAGTCTGGCCTCACTAAATAAGTGGAGCTTGTTCTCCAGACTTGACATTGCCTTCATGCTGAAATGCTGTGTCGGATCAAGATGAGTTTTGTTTATATTCGGCTTGCAACCCCTTTCAGTGGTGTTACTACCGCAAATAGGCTAGCTGCCTGGTTCTCCGTCACAGCTTGACAGGAGACCCAGCCAATCAGCTGCAAGGACCTCCTGTCAATCTCAGCAGCTCCTCCCTCATCTGCCGGGACCTGTGTAGTGCTTTAAACCTGTATCCAAAAATTCTCAATATCAAGGTTTCCTGCAGTGTTCATGAGAGTTAATGACTGGCACAGTAACATGAACTTCTATAGGAATGCTTGAAAATTACACTGTACAATATGTCACAGGGAGCAGGGGATGTAGCAACTGCCCACCTTGCACTCATGGAACGCCAGGCTTACAGCTTAAAAAGCTCAGCACTCAATCTATGACTGCTGATAGTTCTTTATGAATACTTTGCCAGCAGCTGGCAGCTTAGTCTATTAGTTTTGACCACTATTTACAAATACGTTGCCGGCAACTGACAGCTTAGTCTGTGAGTGCTGAGAGATGTTTCTAAGTACATTGCCTGCAGCTGACAGCTTAGTTTATGAGTGCTAAGCAAGGTTAATAAATACATTGCCAGCAGCTGACAACTTAGTCTATGAGTGCTAAGCAATGTTTATAAATACATTGGCAGCAGCTGACAGCTTAGTCTATGAGTGCTGAGTGCTGTTTTTAAATACATTGCCTGCAGTTGACAGCTTAGTCTATGAGTGCTAAGCAATGTTTATAAATACATTGCCAGCAGCTGACAGCTTCACAGTACACAGTCCAAAGTCACTGCGCTTTGCCCAACGTTACTGGACAAAAGGCCAAGCCTGCCCGCACCAGATAAAACTCAGTGATCACTCAACTACGCAGCTCTCTTGAAATCAATGGCCTCCACTTTGGCTCAAAACACAATATCTGCCTACTTTCTAATGCTTTTGCCAACACTATGACATTTAACAGCCCCATACGAAAAACGGAATAACGGAAGGGAGGGTGGACAATTCTGAAAAATGTAAAATATGAAATACTCATGGGCGGGGCAGCCCTTAGCAATGGTGCGGCCCAGGGCAAAGCCTCCTCGGGGGTTCCCCCATCAGGCACATTTCACTGGTCGGTCGCCACTATGCACATGTGCAGAATGGTGCCTGAAATGCGCATGCACCGCCTGACCTCAGCTGACAGCTGGCAGCTTAAATTACAGAGCCGCGGCATGGGCCCCAGTTAAAACACCCAAGGGGCAGTATGACTTTTGGGGTATATTATAAAGGGAATGGCACATAATATAATATATGTGGGGTATATTAGGAGACTGGTGATGGAACACTCTATAAAGCACATATGGGGTATATTAGGGATCTGGAGAAGGCACTATATAAAGTACATTCCCAAACACCCTATTAAATAAAAAAAATAGTAATAAACCAATCCCTCCATGAATTAAAGTAGATAATAGCACAGGTAAAATAAGTTTATTTATGTTATATTTATCTAATTTTACTTGTTACAAAAGTGAATGATGACAATAAACTTATTTTCAAATATGTCTTTGTCAAAATGTGATTACATTTTTTTAATTAATCAATTTATTTATTTATTTATTTAAATAACAGGGGTTTTTTTCTATTAGATTGCATGTCGCTTTATAATTTAACAATCATTATAACATGACTGTGTGGTAACAGACAGATGGGGTGGGTAAGATTACAATCTATAGGACACTGGGGATTAATACATAAGGGCAAGTGTTATAATCACACAATGGAGCAGCCAGGGTGTATGGTAACAGTGCTCAGTGCTCTGTATGATCAGTCACACAGCAGTGTTACTACCAGGACTGAGGGGATATTACTATGGAGAGAGAGAGGTTGTATGGTAACAGTGCTCAGTGCTCTGTATGATCAGTCACACAGCAGTGTTACTACCAGGACTGAGGGGATATTACTATGGAGAGAGAAAGGGGCTGATCCTCAGGAATGGGCGCTAGGGGAATTATGTACAGCTCGTATGTAATTCCCCTATACTGAAGGTTGTGTGCATGTGCACAACCTTCTTATGATGCCGTAATGGTCGGTGTACATAACATAAGTTATTTACGCATGTCGTACCGCTACGATGCCGGTCGTAATGTCCTCGGGCACCTGTAAAGCGCCCGTAGGTCAAGATCAGGCCCAAAGTGTGTACGTTTCTGCAAATCATATAATAAAAAGTGAGACTGGATAGCAAAGTAGTTGTAAGTAGGATAGACAAATGTTAAGAAGTAGGGAGTATATCAAAGAGCACAGTAGAGTAGAGTAGAGCATAGTCTTAATGGGTGAGGAAGGTAATTCCAGAGAGTGGGTGCAGCCCGGGAGAAGTCCTGTAACCGGGAATCAGAGCATTTGTTTAGTGTGGAGGAGAGCTGTATGTCCTGTGAAGATCTGAGAGAGCGCGCTGGGATATAGCTTGAGATAAGAGAGGATATAAATGTAGGTGCACTCTTATTTGGCTTTGTAGGTAATATATCCCACACGTACTTTACATAGTGTGCCTTCTTCAGACCCTGAATATATCCCACATGTTTTACAAGCATTTGGCATCCCCTCTTAAAAAAAAATCCTGTAAATGTATTTTAGATATAGACCCTGTCATATTAACATTGATAGATAAACATAACCCCGTCACATATTTTTTATTTTTCTTTAATCACGGACAGAAACATGAAATTTAGCAAGAATACATCTATAATAAGACTCCTGATGTATTAATGCATCAGTATTATTAATATCCAAAATACAATATCAAAGAACTCAACAATATATACATTTTAAAATATTTTTTTTATGTTTGTGAGTCTTAATTCCCAGGAACGCAGCCTGTATCTGTATTGAATCTGCTCCGTCCTTTACAATCCATCGATCGTCTCTCTCTCTTCTTGTCATTTTTTTTCTTGAAGTGACTTGTTCAAGCTGTCATCAGCCATTGTTTTGGTAAATGGCGAGTTAAACAGATATATCCAAGCGTAAAATCTAAAAAATGTTCCCTGCGGGCGCCTAGGGGCTGTTGTTTGAAATCAAGTACATATCAATTGAGCATCGGCAGGCAGATCCAATGATAAATTCTATTCCACGGACGCATTATAAATTACATTTTTTTTTTCCTTGCAGATCTTGCCTCATCTCACCTCCCCAGAGGCCGTTTCTAGTGAAAACTATGATTGTGTTGTGGAAGCGTTCGCTCAGTTTGAGCCATTAACATTGCCTATTCCAACCCCTCTACCCCTCTAACCCCCCTTCAGCAGCATGCAATATGTTTTGTGTTCATTATTTCATTGTTTTCTGTAAGTATAAGGTTAGATTGAATTACTGCAGGCTCTGTTGTCTATTTGAAATTCCTCCTCCATGCCGCGCTGCTAATGAATGGACAATTTAGTCAATCCTTTCAAACGGTTTCTTGTGTGCGTGAGGCACTTAATTACTCCCATAACCCGAACTGTTCTTATTATATTACGCATCGCTCTGACTGGTTACAGGGCTGTGGAATTTCTCCAGACACCGAACACTTGACTACAATCACAGCTCTTCAGTTGAAGTCTCCATCAATTGGAATATTTACATTTTATGTCATTTCTTTACTAGATTTTTATTTCTATAAACCAAAAATTCCACTGATTATTTTTTTTTTTTTTAATCCTGAATAAAGTAAAACAGTTAAGGAACCTTCCCCCTCGTGTTCATTTTGATTACTCAAAAGTTTAAATTGCTAGTAAGTTTTGTAAGTATTAACATTTTAATAGATACATCACATTAGATAATACGTCACTAAATTTCTTTTTTTCTATCCAAATAAACGAATGAGCAAAAGTATTTTTTAATCATTTCATAAGAATTTCTATGAGTTCACACTTTTTGATATTCGATCAAACACCTTAGTGAATGATCTTGTTGAGTATTGTATAAATTGTCCCCATGTACCCAGACAAAGGGGGCAGTTTGGTACAAAGGAAAAAAAAACATTCAGCTTCTTGTACAAAATATAATTATATATTTTTTTTTTTATCAAATAATAACTATACAATTAATTTACATATATAGGACCTTTCCATTTATATTTGTATTGTTCACAATTACTTTCTTTCTTTAATCGTTGTGATAATGTTTTAAATATTTTGCACTTTATTTTGTAGAATTATTTTTGTCTTTTTAATTGATAGTCAGTAAAGTTGATTTTTTTTAAAATTTATACACAAACCGAGTGCATTTGATAAATTATCATGTATTTTTCTTTTGTGACATGTAATTTAAGGTCAACATTGGTAGTATCTCTCACTACAAAATAACTTTTAGTAACAAACTATCATTGAAGAGGCGAGTGAATTAATTTCTTATGTTACGTTTAGAAGAAACTCAGATTTTTAAAGAAAATTTTTTAGAACTTTCATACAGGGAGTGGACATAGCACGTTTTATCCACAAAATATATCCGTAAATAGACTACCAACATTTAAAATAACATTGTTACTATGATCCCCTTCATCTTTAAAAAAAACCTTACTTTTTAGGAAATTGTTGCATAATACCTTCATCCACTAGACTCTTCAATTATATAACTTTAAGTTGAGGTTTTCATTAAAATATATTTAACAAACTTATTAAATAATGAAATAATAGTCAGTGTGACACATTTTATTTTCTTACATAAGTTAAGAGGGAAACAAGCTCTAACTCAACTCTAAACCGCCGTGTATAAAAAAATTTATTTGCGTCTATTAACATTTGCATTTGTAAACTTGTGGTCTTTGGGTTTTTCCCAAAGTTTATAGTGTATTTTGTTTTTATTATTTTTTTTGTCCATTTGATATTTTTTTATTTTATTGCTGAATATTTTTGTGTTATTTAAATCTGGAGGTTTATGTCTATAAAATAAACCTTATAACATCATTGCGTTTTAATGAATGCGGTTACTTAACAGGACACAGCCTGGCTAGTCCTTTCTCCTGCCAGCTTAACATACTTCATTGAAAGTGACATTTTGATAGCGGCTGTTTTTCCTGCCCGGTGACCTTCATGCTGGCCACTGAATCCCTGTTGCCATCAACTGCAGGCAATTGGTATGACAGGCCAGGCCAGAGGTCAGTTGTTAAATAAAGCTTCTGGATTACTAAACATTTGAAGTTTCAATGAAAATGGAAATCCCCACATTCATTTCATGTGACAGTCGTGTTCCTGTCTGAAAGAGGACTTCTCCACGTCAAGAGGTTCCTTGTAACTTACAAGGTTGTGTCACCTCCTCAAATTTATCTTACATCAATGTAAGAGATGCAGGACAAGCTGCAGACAGGGGAGACTTAATGGAAGGTGTTTATCTCGCAGATGCAACTATGCATTTAATAAACATTATTTAGCATATACTACACAGCAACGAGTGCAACTACAGCGTTTCTTTAAGTAAACTTATTTTACTGATTTAGGAATATTTTCCGAACGGACTTTAAACTCCTGATGCAGAGCCGTATTCACAGATCCGTTTTCACGTGGAGTTGCGTACGTATTTTTAAGTACGTTTTAACTGCGTATGCGTAGTAACATTATTTTCGTCGGTTACGTAGAATATACATACGTAAGTGCTTTAGGCACGGACTTGTGAATGGCACTTGGGAACATACGTACGGATGGGCGGGATTAAAATACGTACTTGAAAAATTACGTGAAAATGGGTGGGGGGGGTATTTAAATGAACGCTTGAGGGAGCGGTTAGATAGAATCGCACGTATGGAATACATAGACGCACGTAAGTACACACGTAACGTTAGAGGTGCTCTATGGAGGCGCAAGTCTACGATTGCACGGAGGGGAGTGTCAGGGGGTGTTGCCTTGCTACATGCGTGCGTATAATTGCATACTTTGGAGAAAACGCATCTCTGAATACGGCCCGCAGACTCCAATGCACAAATAAAGGCATCCTGTGTTTATATTCATAAATAAAATGACTATTAAAAAATAAAATAATAAGCCTCCCCTGATTTACCTGGACTGTCAGCACAAAGCATAAGCATCATTTCTATACCGGTAATAAAGTATTGCAAGGTTAAACAGTACTCCAATGGTCTCATAGCTGTGGAGTCTTTGCCTCCATCATCTTCCTGGTCTTCCTGTGGATGTGTCAAACATTTTTGTCTGGTTTGTGCATTTGCAGGAACATGATTTAGTGCACATTGGCTTTGTTAGTCCACCCTGGGTGTCGTTTGCCGCCACGATGATCTGTATTGCAACAGGTCAGTTTCCAGCGATGAAGCTTCGGCCGTGGTCATTTTGCGTCAGTTGCCGATGAGACAGCGACGTTCCCCCGACTAGTGTGTCTTCAAAGCTTCCAACAGTTACTATTATTCCTGACCCAGAAATAATCCCGCATGCATAGGTCAGCTGTACGATTGCACTGTGCATGTGTTAAGTACCTGGTTGCGCATTAGAACGCAGCACAATAAATTCTGCATTCTGATGCGTAGGGTGATCTCCGATGGTGGCTGGATATAATGAGTCCGCATGCTTAGGTGTTATGCGTGGTGGCTGGAAGGTGAGTACGTGCAAGGGGGTGGTATTGCCCTCACACGTATGGAATATAGAGTCGCAATTTACATACTTTGGCCCAACATAAGTAATGCATTCTTAATTTTGAATCTGGCCTTGTAGCCCTAACCAACCCCTTCCCACAAACTAACCCTAACCTTAACCATCCCCATACTGCAGCCTCACCCTAACTGTCCACTTCCCAGAAACTAACCCTAACCTTCCTCTAACCAGGGAATTTTCCCGATAGGCCGGTGGTCTCTGGAGGCCTCTTAGTGACACTTTTTGTATTTGAAGAAACCTAGGATATTACTGTCACTATAAATCACTTTATTGGAATGGGAAATACTTGTCAGTAGGTTCTTTATTTTGTATGAATAAAGTTCACATTTTTTGGAACCCACCAATAGTTGATCGCACCTACACGTGGCCTTTTGCAGATTTTTTTTTCCAGGGCCACTATACATAGGCGTATCTATAATGGGTGCAGGGTGTGCAGTGCACACGGGCCCCTCAGAACCGGGGGTCCTGTGGCATTCATCCTGCACCCAGGGTTGGCAGGGGAAGCGGGGCCATTCTGCAATTATTTCTTCCCTTCTAGATCTCCTGAAGGGAAGAAATAGAATGAGTCTTTATGACTACTGCCAGCATTTTAGTCATATACTTTAAACTCATCATTTCCAGCCAGTGACACTTAGGTACATTGGGCCTGATCCAGAAGAACGCATCGGAGCGAATTTACGCGTGGCGGAGACGTAAAATCGCCTATTTCTAAGTACTGCGCATGCGCACCATAGAAAATACGCTCATTAGCGTAGCATAATTGTGAACGTATGGGCCACCCCCCCCCCCACAATCTTTAAAAACCTAATTTCTCATTGTTTTCTCAGACATGGACAAAACAGAAATCATATCCCTCCTTTGCGCATCCCCTCTACCCCTACTATCTTCATTACTAACAGTGACCACCATCTCCTCCTCCACCAAAGCCTGCTACCTGTGTGTTGTACTTTATTTCTGCATTGTACTTATAAGTACTCCCTTATATAGTATTCCATATTTTACAAATTTGTACCACCTATTAATGATTGTATTGTATATGTATAGTTTTTCCTATTGCCTCTGTACAGTGCTTTGGATACCATATGACACTTAATAAATCAAAGTTAATAATAATGAGCCAGATCCAGACCTGTGCACGTCAAGTCACTTACGAACGCAAGGTGCATATGGCGCATGTGTCCTCCTGATGTCATGCTAGGGTTATGATAGTGCATGCAAATAGGATGTGCTTTCCCTCGGCCCGCCAAAGTGTACAGTGTGGGAGGGGGCTCCCACACCTGTGCAGATCAGCGGTCATAGGGACACGTGTGATCCACACAATTGATTTAAGGCAGGCTTATGGCAGCGTAAGATGCCATAAAGCCCGCACATGGGGCATGCACTCCCCTCTCTCTTGGTCTTACAGAACCCCGCACGTACGCGGGGGTCTGGATCTGGTCTAATAATATTAATAATCCCTTATGACATTCTAGTTGAAGCACCTGAGCCAACTGTGCCAAATGATAAGCTTGACGGGCATGTGGCACCCCTAGATTCCAGCACCAAAAAACCAGTAGTGGGTGTTTTCTGTCCACCTCTTTTCCTGGAGGAATAAAATTATTGCATGGACTGTAATCTATGTCTTTATTGTGCTAGCTCAGAACATTTCCCACAGTCCTGCCTGGTCTGCGGACCCAGATATCCACATCTTACATGTGATCTATAGAGCTTCGCCTTTTGAAGGGGTGTCCAGGGCCAAAACACCAAGAGGGATCTCCAGTAGTGAAACTCCAAGTCCTGCATCAAGCAAGAGACTTCAATGCCCTTCAGAATTCACTGTTGAGCCTCCAAGCCATTCCATTTCTGGTATAGAGGTGCATACCTCAGTTGCCTCCAATAATGGGCTCCTATGCCCTTCCATCTTAAACATCAAGGTGCATACCCCATTAGCACATGCCTCGCTTGCCAGTCACAGTAAAATTTGGGGAGCCGATGGGCCTGATCCAGACCTACGCTCACAAGCGATCCTACACTGGTCGTAAGCGTAAAATCAGCAGAAAAAAAGCACTGCGCATGTGCAGAGTGACAACTTCCGGTTGTATCAAAGACCTTTGCGTAGCGGCGATTCAGGCGTCCGTATTCTCTGCGTATTTTCCGACGACGGGGCGTGTTTATATTACGAAGTTAGTACGGACGCTGGAGTTAGGGAATGTAGGCGGGGAAGTCATTTAAATTGTACAGTATGGGCGTGCTTAGCCCGATACGATCAGTGCGTCGCTACGAAAATTCGTACTGGCACCAGGAAAAGTTAGGGTAGGATTCAGCCAGCGTACGGAGGTAAAGGTAAGGGGAGTGTCATGGGAGTGAAAGTTTTTATGCTGAAGCAGTAATACGCTACGCTCTCATGCGTAGGTCTGGATCAGGCCCATTGTAAGTATTGCTGACAGATCCCTCATGAGTCCAAATGACTGTACTGTCGGCATTTCAGTCATAGAGACTTGCAGTGAGCAGGCCGGCCCGTGCTTCGTTTGCATCTGCCTTTTTTTTTTGCACGACTGTCCTGATTTGCTGGCTGCAAAAGAGGCGTAGCTTATGCAGCAACGAGCGTGGTTTTGACCAAATAAGGTCATTTGTGGGTGGAACTAGGTGGAGTGAGAGATCCTATAAGTGGGCATGGATCTGGAATTTAATGGTAGCGTCCTGTCATCTGAGCTCCGTAAGCAAAAGCAAAGTATTTTTTCTGAATGTAAAAAAATGGATGAGTTTGCTTAGCTTAGTTTGATCTGTTGTTGATCTGAACTCTTAAGCTGGCCACACACTAGACTGCCCAATGATCATCCTAATAATACAATTCTCAGCAGATAGGGCCAATAATCGCTGTAGTGTGTGGTGTTCATAGTGTTCTCATATAAATGTCCCTTAATGTCTGGGGTCCGATAATCTGGTTGTTCAGAATTTCTGACTGATTACAGACCCTCCAACATAACCCATTCCATTAGGTACAATATAATCCGCTCCTGAGTTTCAACTGTCACTCATCTGGTTTAAATAAATTAACTGATATTTAAAAAACAATTTGCTTCTTCAACAAAGGAGGTTACCATAGTTGCTGGCAGTTGGAAACTGAGGAGCAGAGTATTTTATACCTAATGGAATGGGTCAATGGGGCTGATCCAGACCTACGCTGGTGTGTGTAGCATATTAACACTGAACGTACCACCGATGCACGGCAATAGGCACTCCCCGTGCTCATACCTAGTTTAACCCCGCCCTCGGTGCATGGTTACTGCCCTTCGCATGCGCAGTAAGTACAAATGGCCGTTTTTACGCTTAAGATCAGCGTAAAACCGCATCCAAACGTAGGTCTGGATCAGGCCCAATGCGTCTATCTCCAAAAGAAGAGAAATAAGCATCCATGGATACAGCGATGCATCAAGATCTGAATTCTGCACCAGCAACGGGTACAATTTTTTCCTAACACCAACCCTTACCCTAATCCTCATCCTAACCCTCTCCTTCTATTAGCCCAACCTTAACCCTCCATCTCCCACAGCCTAATCCTAATCTTCCCCTTCCCATTTTATTAACCTAACCTTAACCCTCTATCTTCCATAGCCTGACCCTAACTTTAACCCTCCATCTCCCGCAGTCTAACCCTCCATCTCCCGCAGCCTAACCCTAACCTTCCACCTGCCACAGCGTAACCCTCCATTTCCTGCAGCCTAACCCTAACTCTTCATCATCCACAGCCTAACCCACCAGCTTCCGCAGCCTAACCCTCCACCTCCTGCAGCCTAAACCTAACCTTATATGTCCCTCAGGATTCTCTCCAGTGTCAAGTCTCATAGACCACCACAGCTCATTCCCGTTCTCTCTCAAGTTTCAGGGAGAGGACATTGGGAAGAGGTACTTTGGAGAAATGAGGCCTTTCGCTAAGTACCCATTCCCAATAATAAAAACCGCAACGTAATTATTTTTGGCAATTATGCTGGTGGCTGTATCATTATCGAAATAGATCTGTCCGGACCGGCAACTACATTCCCTGACCCTGGATCGGGCCCAAACAGTTAACTTATGGCCAGATATATAGTTAAAGATAAAGAAACAGGTCTGCTGGAACCATTATTTGCTAAGTCTTTGCGAAGTCTGAGGCAAGGCGCGAGAGTTGAGAGGATTTGCGGCTAATACATCCAGTCAATAGATTGTCAGAGAGGAGCTGAAACAAAAATGGTCCCAGAGGTAATTTGCAAATCTGCTGAAATCCCGAACAAGCTTTGATTTAACAAAAGCTTGAAATGGCTTTTATTTACTGTCTATTGCAAAATAGATGACATCTCATAAACAGGTTTTATCCATTACGACAAAATAGGGATCACTAGGTAAGGGACATTTTATCCTCTTGATAAAAAAAAAAAGAGCAAGACAGGCAGTGTTGTGTTATTATAAATACACAAAATCAATGCACAGACACAAGCACATCTGAAATTTCATTTCCAACAATGTATTCTCTAATAAAAATGTCTACATCACCGGAGGGAGTTGGAGATAACAAGCTACTATGATAAACAACAAATAAAGTGACGAGACGCGACATACTGCTCTATATATTACTCACACATATACGGGGATTGTAAGCAGTAAGTGGGACTTGCGCTAAGTGTGAAATAGCCTGCCGCTAAGTTTCCTTATAGGGGAAAAGAAGTTTCAAGAATACTCAGAGCTAACTGTTCTGTCACATGATATGTCATGTGACTGACTAGAAATACATGGGGCATGCTTACCAACTCTACTTGAATGTATAAGAGACATTCTATATTTCAAATAAGACAGAGAAATTTGTTATATAGACTAGTTTCTGTATCCAGGACTTCTCCCGTGCTGCACCTCTACACTGGAATGATCTTTCTTCTTCAGTCAGACTCAGTTAGCCTACCCCTTCTCCACTTACCATCCTCACTGCATCTCCTGAAATTCAGACAGTGTTTCCGGGATTAAGGGAGTGCAGTCAAATATCCCACGTTTGACCCTCAGTTGGGCTTGATGACGTAACTTTGTCATGCCCCATTTTGTTCCTTTAACAATCTTTTCATCAATTTCCCTAGTACTGGGGGTTAGGCTCACTGGTCTGTAGTTGGCCGCTTCTTCTCTACTTCCACTTTTAGGGACCACGCTTGTTATTTTCCAGTTTTCTGGAATTACTCCTGTTACTAGTGACTGGTGGAATAATTCGGTTAATGGTTTTGCCAGTATCTCTCTAAGCTCTCTTAGTATCCTAGGGGGTATCCCGAATGTCACTGTAGGTCAGCCACTTGGGAGTAGGGTTGATGATGCTAATCTCGGCATTGCTTCCTGTTTAACAGACATTGCTAAAAAGGAAATTCTATTCTATTCACATTTATAGCTTAGAATGGGACAGGGTCTGATGTGACTGTGAAATATTCTCTGTAAAGGGCTATGTAATCTGATAGTGCTAAATAAAAACTTGTTTGTAAATAAACAATTAATAAACAATTATTAATTAATAAATTATGGATCCAGAACCAGAATAGAACACAGGTGTGTGGTCACTGGAGGAATAGCTGATTTTCATTTGGATGTGTTGCGTGTGGATCCGATGACAAAGTCCATTGCGAGGAGGGTCCATCTCAGCAAGTTCCTCTCAGACCAAGGTAATTATGAGAGACCAATGGGGAAGTGCCTAAGCTGTGGAAGACATTGTTGCCGGCCAATCATGGACAGTCCTCAAAAAGCTAATCTGGACTCGTCATGTACCCGCCTCCCCTTGACAGCATAAAAGAAGCTACTGCAAAAGCAGAGGCCAATGTCCAGTTGGTTGATGAGGAAGACAGAAGAGAAAAGGAGTGCAGTAAAAATAAACTTAAGATGCCGGAAGATGTGGGGGATCCAGAGTGCAGCTGTGGACGATGCGTAACACAGCAGCACTTGTCACCCGGGACCTGCAAATGAATTGAGCTGTCCCCGGTTGAGGGATTGACTGGATGGGTGAGTTGGGAGTCATTGGATAGAAGGGGGTTGGTTGTGACTTTTACAGACCAGGCCAAAATACTCCAGTTCATTGGCCCCTGGCCAGCAAGCAGTGAGGGCACTAGGTCCTGGTACTGGACCACTGCATAATTAACGAATGGTGAGGGCACTTAGTTCTGGTGCTGGTCTACAGCTGGGTAATGTGAGTGGAGGGCAGTGTCCCTTATAGCCATTCCTCTCTGCAGCAGCAAGCCATAAAAGCACTAGGCCCAGAAGATGAGCAGTGAGTGTGAGGCCCCCGCAGATCCTCTTCAGTGGAGTTTGTTTAGGCAGCTGATAGGTCTGGTAGTATAGATAGGCAATAGGCCTAAGTACTAAGAACCTAATCCTGAACTCCTCAAGCTGCATGTGTGCACCATATGGTCCGCAATGGAGCTCCTAGCGTACAGAACAGTACAGTAGGAGATCCGCCCAAGGATGCAGGGGCATTCCAAGTCATCCGTATTTCTAATCCCCTCAGGGGGTGGGGATATAGAGCGTCAGTCGCCGCTGCGAACGCCCCTTTTTTGAAAGGGATGTTTTATACTTCACATGTGTATAGAATATGTGGTGAGCTGCACTGAAATTTTATGACCCGTATGAAGACAGGTAAGTGCTGCTTTCTCTTATTGCTACCCTAACCCTCCCTTCCCTGCAGCCTAACCCTAACCCTCTTCTTCTCCGATCCATCCCCTTCCCGCAACCTAAGCTTACATCTCCCTTCCCTGCAGCCTAACCCTAAGACTCCCTTCCCCCTAGCCTCACCCTAAGTCTCCCTTCTCCACAGTTTTACCCTAAGACTCCACTACCCACAGACGACTCTAACCCTCCCTTCCCCGCAGCCTAACTCTAAATTCTTCTCCGATCCATCTCCTTCCCGCAGCCTAAGCTTACATCTCCCTTCCCTGCAGCTTAATCCTAACTCTCCCTTTCCCGCAGCCTAACCCTAAGACTCCCTTCCCCGCAGCCTAACCCTAAGACACCCTTCCCTGCAGCCTCAACCTAAGTCTCCCCTTCTAGACTCCATCTCCCCCCTTACAGCCTAGCCCTATGTTTACCATTCACCCATCCATCCCCTCCCCACAGCCACCCCAAAACTACCCTACTAAAATACATCCCAAGCGTCGGGTGCGGCAGCGGGTCTGCAGCAGGATTTTCCAAATGAAGCAATATTCTAAAATACACAAAGCTGACAAATGGCTGTTGGCAGCGTGTAGTTATTTCTAAAAGATGAGTTTGAGACGGCGACACACACAACACGGGATATACATGAAGGCATGTGGGGTGCATTTGGATGGGGGTTAAAACACTTTTGACAATGATACAGTGGACATACTGTCAGTTATATCATTGTTGAATTTGTGACTGTTGCCAGTGTGACCAGAACTGGTTCTTTCTTAGTCCAGGTTACTACAAAGCAGGTATAAATGGTAAATGTTTTTAGGAGGCTAAATCCAATGAATAATGCACTTACCCAGTCCCCAGTCCCACAAAACTTTGCTTCCTCTGCCACACATTGTTTCATGCAATGTAAACTTTTGCCATCTGCCTGAGGCCCGACAAGCTCAACTGTAAAATCCCCAGAGTTACTAGGGATGGGCGGGGCTTGATGATGTCATCAAGCCCCATCCATCCCATGTAACACTAGAGATTTTATGAATGATTGGCAGATGGCGGGGCTTAATGCCGCAATTTGCATAAATCGCGTAATTAAGCCCCAGCCCCCTGCAGCAAGCTTTACAAAGTAGGCAACCCTGATATATATATATATGTCCAATGTAATTCAAGGCACTCAAGGAGACTTGTTAATGCAAAAAATCACCAACTTGTTTTATTTCTTCATAAACAAGTAATCCAACGTTTCAGTTGCAATTTAGCAACTTTCATCAGGGAATGTGAAGACACAGAATCATATGTGGGAGACTCCATGAGGTATGCTCTCAGTTTGGAAAGTAATTGGATATTTGACCTAAAGTTAGGGATCTATTTAGAGTTAATATTAGAGTTAGGACTGCTCCCACAGAGCAGGTTATATATGTGTGTGTTTGTTAACTATGAAATAAAATAACAAGCATGGAGAAAGTATTACAGGGCACATAGGACCAGATAGTCAGTTCTGTTCCTCAAGCTCCTGGATCTGAGAGTAATGTATGCAAGAAGATCCGCAATCACAGGGCAGCGATATCAAAATCAGATGAACACACGAAAACGAGGGGAAAATTAGAGGTGAGCATCCAGTCCGTAGGGATTCTTAATTCCAGTAACTGGCAGTGGAGTTTGTGGTCCCCTCTCCTTCATTCTCTTTCTGTCTCCCTGAGACGTGTAAGTAAATTCACATATCCCCCAGCAGAGCCTCCCGATATCTATATACACCTAATGCTTCTTAGTATTCTGCAGCTTAGAACTCCAATTTCTATGTAAAAGTAGATGCGGGAAGGTCAGACACATTTAAAATACAGGCGTATTGCTGTCTGCAGATCCCAGGCGCTGCCTTTGTCAGTCGTTGGAAAACATTCAATTTACCATGGGACTTGAATGCTGAGATTCTCATTTAAAAGTATAAGAGCGGCGAGTATTTATTTGTCTATTTATTTCTTCCTGAAAGTTACCGCTTGGAAGACACCGATTTGTGCCTCCAGGATTCCTGCATGAGCTTCCTATCAATCATTATAGCCAGAAGGTTTGAATAGACGTGACAGAAAAGCTGATTTTTACAGGGATAATAAGGATTTCAGGTTGTGTTTGCATCCGTCAATTACCAATAATAATAATAATAATAATAATAGGCCATACAGAGCTCTTTCCTCCAAATGTGGGTGAGGATTCTGGCAACTGAGTATTACACATGGGGTTTTAAGATCGGATTTTTGCAAACAGAATGCAGTTACCGTTCCAGCAATTCATTATCCGACGGTGATACAACCATAATATTGGCTGGATCATTGCCAACAGGATTTGAAATTAGAAAAATAATATGTTGGCGCAAGTACAATGACGAAATTTTTAAATCTAAACCACCGCCGCAGACTTGATGCATTGCCGCAGACTTGATGCATTGCCACAGACTCGGTGAGTATTGCAGGGGAGTCTATGTGGAGTTTTAGGGTTATAAGTCTATGAGGAGTCTTAGGGTCAGGCTGTGTGGAGGGGAGTCTTAGTGTCAGGCTACGGGGAAGGGAGTCTTAGGGTCAGGCTATGGCAAAGGGAGTCTTAGGGTCAGGCTACAGGGAAGGGAGTCTTAGGGTCAGGCTACGGGGAAGGGAGTCTTAGGGTCAGGCTACGGGGAAGAGAGTCTTAGGGTCAGAGGGAAGAGAAGAGAGTCTTAGGGTCAGGCTACGGGGAAG
>WWET01002751.1:0-15386 GCA_011038615.1 Limnodynastes dumerilii | reverse complement strand
AGAGCGTGCGGGTTTGTGTTCGTAATGTGTTAAATTGTAGAAGTGGTTGATAATATGGTATTTAATGCTTAGGGTGGTTGTGTAATTTGATAAGCTTGTCTGAAGAGATGAGTTTTAAGGGAACGCTTGAAAGATTGTAGAGTAGTGGATAGTCTTAATGAGCGAGGAAGGCTATTCCAGAGAGTGGGTGCTGCCCGGGGGAAGTCTTGCAACCTTAAATCTGAGCATTTATGAGGTACAGAGGTGAGTTGTAGATCTTGTGATGATCTGAGAGAACGTGCTGGGATATATCTTGAGACAAGTGAGGAAATGTATGCAGGTGCAGTGTTGCTTATGGCTTTATGGGTTAGCAAGAGGATTTTGTATTTGATTCTGTATTTTACAGGCAGCCAGTGTAGAGACTGACAGAGTGGAGTAGCTGTAGTTGAGCGTTTTGCAAGGAAGATCAGTCTCGCTGCTGCATGCAATATAGACTGTAGAGGGGCAATTTTATTTTGTGGGAGACCAATAAGAAGGGCATTGCAGTAATCAATGCGGGAAATAATTAGGGCATGAATGAGCGTTTTAGCTGTTTCTTGCGAGAGATATTTTCGAATTTTGGAAATGTTTTTTAAATGTATATAACAAGATTTCGAAATGATTGAATATGGGGCATAAAGGACAGTTCAGAATCAAGTGTAACACCTAGGCAGCGAGCTAACACCTTGCGTCACACCTGGCGCATGCATACGCAATGCCAACAAAACACCCGACTTCTGCACGGAATCCTGGATCAGGCCCAGGGTTAGGAACTAGGGTTGGGGTCAGGATTATTGCAACGCCGAACAAAGTCGGTATTACAATATTTCATTAGACAGTTGTAGCAGTAGTGACTATGGGCTGGATCCAGACCTAGTTAAGTCTTAAACTTAGTTACTCCTGTGCTAGACCATGCTGATTGCAGGGAAGTCATATTTCATCTGTTGCAAACAGTATTAGAGTTGAGAGGTGATGTTTCCTATCCCAAGTCTAAATAACAGTGTGATAGTAACGCTGGTCAGTATCTGTGTGCAGTAAGCAATTCAAAGATATATCCCTTCATGCAAAGAATACAATTACCTTGTCTCCCCCTGCAATCAACATGGTTTAGCCCAGGAGTAACTAACTTCATGCACTTACTTAAATCTGGATCCAGCCCTATGTCTATGTAGTGTGTGGACGCTAACTCCGTGCGTAGGCTACTGGATGAGAGGCAAGCATAGAAAGATGCTCCCCAGCTGCTCTGACTTTGGATTACGCACAGCAGCATTCCTTAACTACCTTCCAACCGACAGAGAGACAGTGATGGGCTGTCAACATGCTGACTGGTGAATGGCTGGAGCTATTTGTCAATCAAAGTGCTAATAGGCATTCCCTATATGGTAGAATATGGAGTGAAGACACAAGACCGCGGGAGAGGTAAGTTTTATTTTTCAATTTGGTGTGTGTCACCCCCACCCAGGCTAAAAATTGCCTCTGCCGTTCTGCAAAGGCACCAGTGTTTACTCCATGGTGCTTGGGTAATGCTGTGGTCTCTCATTCTGGTGAATGTAGAATCTAATAAACAGTGTTTATAAGTAAAGAGGGGGCCAACTCATCCCTCCGACTGTAGATTAAATCAAGTTCTCCAATAAAAATGTGTCGAATCCAAATTTTTTCACTTAATTTCCATGTGATTCAATAGGATTGTAGATGCTTTTTTGTACTGCGCAGGAGTACAAATCATTTCCAAACAATCAGAACACATTTCAGACTTAAGAACAATGGAGTAGATCCAGAACTACGTTTGTTTTACGTTTATTTCGTGTGCGTAAATTCTATACACTCCCCTCGGCACACCCCTTGAATGTACGTATTTTGTCAAGATCCGCTTTCCAACCCCTACCTTAACTTTTGCCAACGTAACCGCAGTCATACACACACGTATATATGGGCAACACGAATTTACGCAGCTAAGCACGCCCATACTGTACACTTTAAATACAACCCCCACCTACTTAACGTATTTCAGACGTATTTTAGACTCACGTAAAATTGGCACGCCCACACGTAAGTATTTACGTGACACATACGTGAATGGCCCATACGTTCACATTTACGCTACGTTACGGAGCGTATTTTCTATGGTGCGCATGCGCAGTGCTTACCAAAAGGCGATTTTACGTCTCCGCCACGCGTAAATTCGCTCAGAAGCGTTGTTCTGGATCAGGCCCAATGGATGGCATCTAGATCTCCCAAAAGTGGGCTTTTTCTGAGCGCCTGGATAGCAAAATGGGCGATTTTGCGAACTGTGCATACATATGCATCCAGTGCGGGCCACTGGGCCTGCAAGCTCCACCCCGTATTGCAAGGGAGTAAAACCTTCCCTTAAATCCTCTGCAACTGCACCCCTGCAAAGGGCTGACTGTGAAGCAGACACCAGGGTGACCTAAGGTCATGTAAGCATCATAATTCTGCAGAGCGCGCACCTCAGAGGTGAGAGCTGGAGGAGAGACAGCAAAGGTAAGTTTATTATAAAGCTCTTTAAAAAAGTAGTTGGGGAATGGGGATTTGATAACTGGACATGGAGGGGCACAAAGGCTGGGTGGACACACATAAAGAGGGGGCAGTAAGGCTGAATGAACACATAAAGAGGGGCAATAATGCTAGCTGGACACAGAAGAAGGGGCAATAAGGCTGAATGGACACAGAAGAAGGGACACAAAGGCTGGGTGGACATACATAAAAAGGGGGCAATAAGGCTGAATGAACACATAAAGAGGGGCAATAATGCTAGCTGGACACAGAAAGAGGGCAATAAGGCTGACTGGACACAAATAAAAAGGGGGCAATAAGACTGGCTAGACAAAGAAGGAGGGGACAACAAGGATGAATGGACATAGAAAGAGGGGGTTATAAGGCTGGATGGACACACAAAAGAGGTGGCAATGATACTGGATGGACACAAAGGGGTCAATAAGACTGGTTGGACACAGGAGAATGGGGTAATAAGGCTGGTTGGACACAAAGAAGAAGAGGGTATAAGGCTGACTAGACACATAAAAGGAGGGGCATTAAGGCTGAGTGGTCACACAGAAAGAGGGGACTATAAGACTACTAGCTACGGTGGGCGTAAGTGTAAGATCAGATGTTGCCCGGCGTAACTACGGCAGATGTTGCCCGGCATCCGTAGGAGCATCGTAGTGACGCTGGAGGGGGCGTCCCCCAGCGATACTACGCCAAGGTTAGTGCAGGGAGGCGGGGGGAGGTAGGGTAATGAGGCTGGGAGGGCGGCGTTAACATACTAATGCCGCCGTCCCAGCATATTTACACTCCCTTACACTGGCTGAAGTTAGGGTAGCCTTCAGCTGGCGTAAGGGAGTGTAAATACGATGGGGCAGGGGGAGTGTCAGGGGGAGTCCCATGATGTAACTGTCTGGATCAGGCCCAAGGAGAGAGCAATAAGGCTTGCTGGACACACAAAATGAAGGGCAAGAAAGGCTGGCTTGTCAGACACACACAAGAAAAGGGCAGAAAAGCTGACTGTGGATACACACACAGAGAAAGGAGAGATTGGATGACTGTAGAGACACGCAAGAGGACAGAAATGAACCCCATTACTTCACTGACCCTGAAGAGGCTAACAAATTCATTCAAGAAAGAGCAGCATCCCCTAATAGACCAATAGATGCTTAAATCAGCGGTAACAAAAATTATACCCAAAAGCATTTAACTCTGAATTAATATCTGGGGTTCTAATTCCTTCCTAGTTATATGTTCTATCTACCTAGTATAGCCGCCGTAAGCAGGGACTTTACTATGGGAGTGCTAGGGGCGTGTAAGTTGATACGACGAGCGTACGTTCGCATTCGCACGTCGTTGCGAATTTTCGTAGCGCTGGATCAGGCCCTTACTCCTAGTGGACCACACAGTACATGTTGGAGGAACCCAGACTAGAACAAGGTAGGATGACAAGGTAGGATGACCATTCCAGCAGGGCCGGTGCTAGCATGTCAGACGCTCCCCTGCAAAAAAAAATGTGCCCTCTTTAATAAATTATTTGTGCCTCCATTACTTACCTTTTACTTGCCCTTCTTTCTGCTGTTTCTTTTCTTTCTGCTGTTTCTTTTCTTTCTTCTGTTTCTTTTTTTTCTTCTGTTTCTTTTCTTTCTTCTGTTTCTTTTCTTTCTTCTGTTTCTTTTCTTTCTTCTGTTTCTTCTGTTTCTTTTTTTTTCTTCTGTTTCTTTTCTTTCTTCTGTTTCTTCTGCTTCTTTTTTTTCTTCTGTTTGTTTTCTTTCTTCTGTTTCTTTTCATTCTCTGTTTCTTTTTTTTCCTTCTGTTTCTTTTCTTTCTTCTGTTTTTTTTTTTCTTCTGTTTCTTTTCTTTCTTCTGTTTCTTTTCTTTCTTCTGTTTCTTCTTCTGGAGAGTGGAGGATGCTGGGTCCCGGGGCCACCATATTGGGTAAGTATATGGTAAGTATATGTTTTAATATATTTTTTTTGTTCTTTTTTTTTATGGCGGCACTGGTGTGACCAGCGGAGGATGGTAGACAGAGGGGAGGGCCTCTCTGGCTTATCCCGCTTACCGGGTTCCGCCAGCCCTGCATGCCAGCATATACACAAGACACTTTAACCACACATACACAATCGCCGTTTAGAATCGTCTCTTGGAACGTGGGTGGCCTTAACACCCCAATCAAATGAAAAAGGGTGCAGACGCCTTTGAGATGTCTAAGGCAAGACATGGTGTTTTTGCAAGAGACGCATTGGGTTGATAGGAATGGCCTCTCTTTAAGATCAACTTGGATCACCTTGGATGTATTTTGGCCAATTACACCACTAAAAACAGGGGGTGGCTATTATGCTAATCATCAACCTTAGGTACTTGCTTTAAGACTGCATAAATGCAATCTATGTAACAAAACGATACGTAGATTATGTAAAATTGTTACTATGGATAATTTACAGACGTATGTGTAATACGTCCGTGGTTGTGAATCTGAGCCAGTGTGCCCTCTTTCAAAATAGATTTACATCTATCAGATCCCTGGAAGCAGATGAACCCAACAGATCGTTCCTTTACGTTCTGCTCTGGGGTGCATCACACCATGTCTAGAATAGATCTATTAGTCTCCAATCAACTCATATTACCTCAGCCAAACTGCATGACATCATCATTTCAGTTCATGCACCTGTATCGCTTGAACTGAGCCTCCCCAACCTCCAACATCTATTACGCTACTGGTGTTTCCCTGAATATTTAAGCACCTCTGAGGAATTCAGACATTGGGCTGGATCCAGACCTAGTTAAGTGCTTGAACTTAGTTACTCCTGGGCTAAACCATGTTGATTGCAGGGGAGTCATATTTCATCTGTTGCAAACAGTATTAGAGTTGAGAGGTGATGTTTCCTATCCCAAGTCTAAATAACAGTGTGATAGTAACGCTGGTCAGTATCTGTGTGCAGTAATCAATTCAAAGATATATCCCTGCATGCAAAGAATACAATTACCTTGACTCCCCCTGAAATCAACATCGTTTAGCCCAGGAGTAACTAAGTTCAAGCACTTAACTAAATCTGGATCCAGTCTAATATCTTCAAGGAAAATCGGATGAATAGGTGGACGATAAAGTGAGCATGTTGATGATCCGGAGCGCCTCAAGGTGGTCATGCGGGGACATATCCTCAGCTTCCTGTTAAACAAGCGTAAGGCTGCAAAGGCCTTGGGCAACAGATTGCAAGTGAGAGTGGAAGCCTTTTAATTATATGTGAACTCTCCCACAGAGGAAAATGACCAACTAAGGGCCTGATTCAACTAGCTTCGCACCCGCGTATTTTGCAAAGCTAATTCCGCAATTTTTATGCATGCCCCATAGAGCGGCGCATAAAAGTCAGCTACCGTAATAGATGTGAAAATGCGCTGCGCAAACTTTTTCCCGTCTATTTCTAATGGAATCAGACCCTTTATGTCCAGGAAAGAAAATTATTGGACCAACATCTAACGGCTCAACCGTCAAACCCAACCAGGCTGTGACTTTGTTACAAAGAAATATTACAGATGGGGCAATAAGGAGGGTCGCTTATTAGCCAATATGTCCAAACCACATAAAGCAAGGTTCCATATCATGCCATTAAGTTGCAAATTGATGATACCGGGCGGTATTCACACATAAGAGTGAGTTAGGTGCGGACAGATCCACTCCTAACTCACCCGTCCTGCCCCTAATCCATCCATTTTTAGGCACCTTATGGCACTTACCCTGCATAGTTTTCTTCTTAAGAAGGAATCCCTCCCCCTCCCACTTCTACACTAATCTAAATCCCTCCCCCTCCCACTTCTACGCTAATCTAAATCCCTCCCCCTCCCACTTCTACACTAATCTAAATCCCTCCCCCTCCCACTTCTACACTAATCTAAATCCCTCCCCCTCCCACTTCTACACTAATCTAAATCCCTCCCCCTCCCACTTCTACACTAATCTAAATCCCTCCCCCTCCCACTTCTACACTAATCTAAATCCCTCCCCCTCCCACTTCTACACTAATCTAAATCCCTCCCCCTCCCACTTCTACACTAATCTAAATCCCTCCCCCTCCCACTTCTACACTAATCTAAATCCCTCCCCCTCCCACTTCTACACTAATCTAAATCCCTCCCCCTCCCACTTCTACACTAATCTAAATCCCTCCCCCTCCCACTTCTACACTAATCTAAATCCCTCCCCCTCCCACTTCTACACTAATCTAAATCCCTCCCCCTCCCACTTCTACACTAATCTAAATCCCTCCCCCTCCCACTTCTACACTAATCTAAATCCCTCCCCCTCCCACTTCTACACTAATCTAAATCCCTCCCCCTCCCACTTCTACACTAATCTAAATCCCTCCCCCTCCCACTTCTACACTAATCTAAATCCCTCCCCCTCCCACTTCTACACTAATCTAAATCCCTCCCCCTCCCACTTCTACACTAATCTAAATCCCTCCCCCTCCCACTTCTACACTAATCTAAATCCCTCCCCCTCCCACTTCTACACTAATCTAAATCCCTCCCCCTCCCACTTCTACACTAATCTAAATCCCTCCCCCTCCCACTTCTACACTAATCTAAATCCCTCCCCCTCCCACTTCTACACTAATCTAAATCCCTCCCCCTCCCACTTCTACACTAATCTAAATCCCTCCCCCTCCCACTTCTACACTAATCTAAATCCCTCCCCCTCCCACTTCTACACTAATCTAAATCCCTCCCCCTCCCACTTCTACACTAATCTAAATCCCTCCCCCTCCCACTTCTACACTAATCTAAATCCCTCCCCCTCCCACTTCTACACTAATCTAAATCCCTCCCCCTCCCACTTCTACACTAATCTAAATCCCTCCCCCTCCCACTTCTACACTAATCTAAATCCCTCCCCCTCCCACTTCTACACTAATCTAAATCCCTCCCCCTCCCACTTCTACACTAATCTAAATCCCTCCCCCTCCCACTTCTACACTAATCTAAATCCCTCCCCCTCCCACTTCTACACTAATCTAAATCCCTCCCCCTCCCACTTCTACACTAATCTAAATCCCTCCCCCTCCCACTTCTACACTAATCTAAATCCCTCCCCCTCCCACTTCTACACTAATCTAAATCCCTCCCCCTCCCACTTCTACACTAATCTAAATCCCTCCCCCTCCCACTTCTACACTAATCTAAATCCCTCCCCCTCCCACTTCTACACTAATCTAAATCCCTCCCCCTCCCACTTCTACACTAATCTAAATCCCTCCCCCTCCCACTTCTACACTAATCTAAATCCCTCCCCCTCCCACTTCTACACTAATCTAAATCCCTCCCCCTCCCACTTCTACACTAATCTAAATCCCTCCCCCTCCCACTTCTACACTAATCTAAATCCCTCCCCCTCCCACTTCTACACTAATCTAAATCCCTCCCCCTCCCACTTCTACACTAATCTAAATCCCTCCCCCTCCCACTTCTACACTAATCTAAATCCCTCCCCCTCCCACTTCTACACTAATCTAAATCCCTCCCCCTCCCACTTCTACACTAATCTAAATCCCTCCCCCTCCCACTTCTACACTAATCTAAATCCCTCCCCCTCCCACTTCTACACTAATCTAAATCCCTCCCCCTCCCACTTCTACACTAATCTAAATCCCTCCCCCTCCCACTTCTACACTAATCTAAATCCCTCCCCCTCCCACTTCTACACTAATCTAAATCCCTCCCCCTCCCACTTCTACACTAATCTAAATCCCTCCCCCTCCCACTTCTACACTAATCTAAATCCCTCCCCCTCCCACTTCTACACTAAAAATTTTCAACATTTTGCCCACTGCCTAAAAAGCTGGCTTTTTAGGCAGTGGCAATCTGAACACGGTATTAAAAATAAAATTCCCTGCCCTTTGACTACTTCAAGGCTTTTAAAAGTTTCGTACAGCTCAGGCCAGATTTACTAAGCTGTGGGAAAGGAAAAGTGGAGATGTTGCCCATAGCAACCAATCAGAGTCTAGCTCTCACTTTCCTATCACATATTATTATTATTATTACTAAATAATGTTAGCTAGAATCTGATTGGTTGCTATGGGCAACATCTCCACTTTTGCTTTCTTGCAGCTTAGTAAATTTGACCCCCTGGTGTAAGTTGCTCCCAGCCAGCACATATACAGAACTCTTTTTTAATATCTATCATTACTTCTACCTGTCTCCACCCAAGAGATTCCAGATCGGATTATCACTGTCCCATTCCTGTATTAGCTGCCATACAGCAGAGGTGGACAGGTACCATTGTATATGGGGATGCCCCATTATTACAAGATTTTGTCTCAGGGTCTACCATTATGCCACAACTCAATTAGTTATTTCTATTCCCTCAGACCAGGGATAGGCAAACTGTGGCTCTCCAGGTCTTGCGAAACTACAATTCCCAGCATGCTTTACCTGCAAAAGCATAGCTGGTACCTGACAAGGTTTGATGGGAATTGTAGTTTCGCAACACCTGGAGAGCCGCAGTTTGCCCCAATGGGCAGTTCTTGGTATTATACCTCAAGAAAAAAAGGTAACAACACCAGGGGGACAAACACTGCAACTAGCCATAAGCGCAGCGGCGGGTAAGGCAATTTTGCCAGTCTAGCTTCAAGATGGACTAGAGAACATTGGGCAGAGAAATTCTTTTCTACCTGGGAGAGCTATATAGACACTATGGAACATTCCCTTAAGCAGCCATTACACAACATGTATACTACCTGGTACCTGTAGCTCGTGTTCCCCCCAATACTTTTCCTAGCGGAGCGTATTTACTATGCCCTTACCTTGGCGCTCTCCTCGGTCGTACATATTTTAGCTGTTACTCTTTCCAAACCCTACCTTAACTTTTCCAATCTTAACTCCTGTCGGCCATAATGGCTGCACGTACTTACGCTGCTAAGCTTGCCGATACTGTACGATTTAAATGCCTCACCCCGCCTACGAAGCGTAATTACAGTTGTCTTTTGGTTCGCACTCCCCTTCGAACGTAGTTACGCTGCAGTTATGTTACTGGCCCTTACGCTTTGATTTAACATCTGCCGCCCACATGCGCAGTAAGTACTAATGGGCGCTTTTACGCTAGCGGCTAGCGTAAAAACACGAGTGTACGTAGTTAATGGGCCTCATCCAGACCTACGTCCGCCGTAGCTAGGACGGCGGGCGTAAGTGTAAGATCGGCTGAAAAGCCGATCTGCGCATGCGCCGGGCAGATGTTCTACGATCGGGCATCCGTAGGAACAGCGTAGGGACGCTGGAGGGGGCGTCCCCCTAGCATTCCTACGTTAACGTTAGTCTAGGTGGGCGGGGGAGGTAGTTTAATGAGGGAGGGCTTAGCGGTAGTACGCTCGTGTGCGAGCGTATTATCCATTGCTTCAGCCGGCTGAAGTTAGGGTAGCCTTCAGCCGGCATAAGCAATGGGAAATACGCCCGCACAGGGGGAGTGTCGGGGAGAGTGGACGCTGATACGCTGTGATTTAGTATGCACAGCGCATCGGCGTAGGTCTGGATCAGGCCCTATGTTACTAAACCAACCTTGGAATGATGGTTGAGGAAATGGCTTAATTACTGAATTCCAGACATGCTTGACGGGAAGCGTTATATTTGGATCTTTGAAAAGTCTATATATTGTTTTGTTTCTTATTTGAATCTGATGACATACTTTGCATTGTACGGATTTACATGGTGTGATCTTAATAAAGAAATATTTAAAAAAAATAAACTTATTTTACCTGTGTTGTTATCTACCTTTATTCATGGTAGGATTTGTTTATTGCTATATATTTCTTTTCATTGCAGTTCCTTAGACCACAAGCTCTCCACCAACTCAATAAAGACGTCACTAAGTGATATTTCATCTATTAACCATCTGAATTGCTCCTGCCTGTGTAATTGCATGTCTTACTGTCACCTACATATGCTGGGCGCCCAAGTGGAAAATTATCTCTAAATAAGTTGTACAAGACAAGGTGATATCAAGGTTACAGGGTGACCACCCAGAACAGCGTACACTGTCATCTTCAAAGGTCACCAAAGACCTCTCATTACTTGTTATTAATTATGATGACTGCCAATGTCCGCAGCCTCTACAATGTATGGTTGCGTGGTCTTAGCAGAAAGGTTAACCCATATGTTTTAATATAGTGATCCGCATACAGACAGGTGCCAATAATGACCACAGTGGAAATAATACATTAGGAGAAGGTTGGTTAAAGCATTGACTTGGAGACAGAAATTCCAGAGAGGTCTTAGCTGGAGGAATGTTACTGTTTTATCATCCTAAAATTAGTATTTTTTATATATAAAATAAAAAAGTTGCCACAAAATAATGCGAGTCAATTGTACATTGTTATGCACTATGTAAATGTGTTCGAGTTTCTAAATATATGTGCGTTCCCTCTTGCTTTAATAAATGTTTGTCTTTAATAAGTGTGTAACCAGTAACACCAGTATGATTGTGATTATATTCCATACAAACTAATAGTCACAAATTTAATTTACCGATTAGGGTTAGTAATTTGGGTTAGGAATTAGGGTTAGAGTTAGGAATTAGAATTAGGGTTAGAAATTAAGGTTAGGGTTAGGAATTACAGTTAGCAATTAGGATTAGAGTTAGGAATTAGAATTAGGGTAAGGAATTAGGGTTAGGGTTAGGAATTCAAATTATGATTAGAAATTAGGGTTAGGAATTAGGGTTAGTAATTAGGATTAGGAATTAGGGTTAGAGTTGGGAATTAGAATTAGGATTAGGGTTAGGAATTAGGATTAGGTTTATGGTTAGGAATGAGGGTAAGTAATTAGAAGGATTAGTAATTAGGGTTAAGAATTAGGATTATGTTTATGAGTTTGGGTTACTAATTTGGATTAGGGTGAGGAATTAGAATTAGGGTTAGGAATTAGGGTTAGCACAGTAATTAGGATTAGGACTAAGGGTTAGGGTTAGGAATTAGAATTAGGGTTAGGAATTAGAGTTAGTCATTAGAATTAGGATTAGGAATTAGGGTTAGAGTTAGGAATTAGAATTAGGGTTAGGAATTAGAATTAGGGTTAGGAATTAGGGTTAGTAATTAGGATTAGAGTAAGGAATTAGAATTAGGGTAAGGAATTAGGGTTAGGAATTCAAATAAGGATTAGGAATTAGGGTTAGTAATTAGGATTAGGTTTATGGTTAGGAATGAGGGTTAGTAATTAGAAGGATTAGTAATTAGGGTTAGGAATTAGAATTATGGTTATGAGTTTGGGTTAGTAATTAGGATTAGGGTGAGGAATTAGAATTAGGGTTCGGAATTAAGGTTAGCACAGTAATTAGGATTAGGACTAAGGGTTAGTAATTAGAATTAGGGTTAGGAATTAGAGTTAGTAATTAGAATTAGGATTAGGAATTAGGGTTAGGGTTGGGAATAAGGGTTAGGGTTAGTAATTAGGGTTAGCAATAAGGATTAGGAATTAGGGTTAGGGTTGGGAATTAGGGTTAAAGTTAGCAATTACCGGTAGGATTAGGAATTAGGGTCACAGTTAGTAAGTAGTATTAGGGTGAGGAATTAGGGTAAGGGTTATGAATAAGGGTTAAGTAGGGGACCAGAGCAAGACCCCCATACATCTGCCGATTCTGAAATCTTCTTGCGGAATTCGGCTGATGTTCTGGCAGCGCATGTGGGTATCAGATGTTATGCTATGGATATCCAGGCGTACAGAATTTAGGACCTGAAGATCCGTCCATCAGAGTGGCGCATACCATCTGTCCGCCTAAACTCGTAAGTGGGTGCGGGGACATTTACATTTTACAGTAGGGATTGGATCAGGGGTCGTACTGCTGATCTGCACAAGACATTTGAAGCTGCGTTACCCAGCTAAAGTCCACACGAGAGAGGGGAGTGATCAAGGATTTCACTCCCCTCTTCCATGCGGACTGCAAGACCTCCATGTGTGCGGTAAACCCACGAAGGTCTGGATCCGGTCCAGGGTCAGGATTATTGAAACACAAGTCGACATTCAGACCATCGGAACGGAAAACCACACCCATAGATAAGATACTAATGAAGCTTCATCCTGTGACACCCTGTTTTGGGACTAGCATCTTCCCATGTCCCTTTCCACCATATTCACACATAACCCTCCAGGACAACCTCTCCTTAGAGTCTCAAGCTCCGTAAGACAGGAACAAGATAATCAATAAACTAGCACAATAAATATCCCATGTCCATTAAACCACGCGTTTCACTTTCCTGGACAATACCTAAACACCCAACACTCCAAAGCATTTCTCTAACAATCTAACCTAAACGATATTGTAAGTCTGAAGTGGCAGCCGCTGTCCGGATCCCCCCATCCATTGTAGTCTGATTAGGGAGAAGCAAAGTCCAAATCGAGGTGGATGGAAAGTCTTTGACTCCGTATTAAAGGAAGAGATTATTTTTGCTGTCGCTGAGCCCATGTCATTGCCTCTGACTGAGCGAGGTTAGGAAAACCTGTTGTATATATGTATTACGTATAATCATTTTCCCAAAATTGGATGCATACACAAGGAAGGGGAGAGAGCGGTGTATAGGCTCGCAGAGCAGATTTGAATTCAGCAGTCTGCCTCGTGTGTCAAACATTTAGTACGTCAGGCTTGATTGTCCCCTGTTAGGGAGAGCCAGGCTGTATCTGCCAGGCCTTTTGTCATGTTAACGGCGGCCGATCAATGGATTGAGGTCAGGACTTCTGATGTAGGTGCTAGCTTCCAGTGGGGGGAAAAAAAAAGTCTCAAAGATTCATTTTTCCTCGTCTGGTAATACTCCGGTCACTTATTTTTTCTCAGTTAGCTTCTGCTGCTCCAAAGTGGATATTGATCAGTCCTTTAATGCAAACCTGTCAAATTAATTTTGCAGAGCCGGGATATGACTGGCCTAGAATTGCCTCTACATCTGTTCTCTCCAGCAAGCCTATGAATTTTAATCATGCCTAGAATAGGCTGTTGCCTTTTTTTTTGTTGCAAACATGAATAGGAAAGGTTTAAACTGTAAATGCCGTGGAATGACACCACTTTGTTCCCCTCTGAAGTTCACGTGGCTGAGGTCAAAGAAATTATTATGTCTGCTTGACAGAGGCATGGATTTTTTTTTTTAAATGTATTTTTTTTTTTTTTACATATTATAACTACCAAAAAGAAGACTCTGTAGAAGCAATCAATTCCTGGTATTCCTGCACCAATAAGAATTCCCACCCCTGAATGTGTGAATACTTTCCGAATATTGTTATGCCAGATAACCGGTCTCATCAATAAGAATTCTCTTCTGCCTTTACCAAAAACATGTCAAAATTCAGTTTAAAATGAAAAATAAGAAAGAAAAAAAAGGATAATTTAGCATTTTCATTTAACTAACTTTCCCGATAATCCTCAAAGTTATATTATTTGTAAAAGCCTCTTCTTTTTATAATAAATAACTTTTATATTTATTTACATAGATTTTTTTTTTTTAAATCTATTTAAAATCAAATAATACTTTTGGAAAATGTACAATAACTATACTTGACAATGAATAAAATAATTTAGAGGGGAAGGGAATTCAAGGGTCTGTACAGATAATGCAGGTTGTCTTAAAGCTTTTGGGGGTACGATAGGAAGATTTACGGGGATGTGGTATAAGCAATATAGGGGCAGATTCAATGAACCGTGATGACAGGAAAAAGTGCAAAGTGCGCCTATTCCTGTTTATTATGGCAGACAAACATCGCAGGTTTTCACATGCACCTCTGTGGGTGTGAGATAAAATCTGTGGTGTAAATTTGCACGATGTGCCGTTTCGGAGCAATTGCATACAATTGAATCTGCCCCATAAACTCCATTTTGTGACATTCATACCTCAACAACATTGGGTCGACAGTTTAAGAATGTCTACAAAAATGTACTTGACATAGACCTTATTCTGGCCACCCTAAGATTGATAGCATCGTTATACTGACCTAAGGATTATAACCCCTAGGATATTCTCCCCCCCTCCATCACCATAACCATTGGTAATCCCTCTGTCTACTCTTCCCCTAAAGTTCGCTACCTAGGTATTATCCTTGACCCCTCACTTTCCTTTATACCACACATCCGTGCTCTCTCATTCTTGTTGTTTCCACCTACGCATCATTGAACGCATCCATCCCTTTCTCACCAATTAAGCTATTAAAACCCTCATCCACTCTCTAGTCATATCCCGCCTCGACTACTGTAACCTCCTCGTAGGTCTCCAACTCACCCATCTTTAATCTATACTCAGTGCTGCTTCCAGGCTCATCTTCCTCTCACGCTGCTTTACCTCGGCCCCTCCTTTATGTCAAACCCTCCACTGGCTTCCTGTCCACTTCAGACCTCTCTTTAAACTCCTTACCCTCACCTTTAAGGCCATCTCCTCATCCACTGCCCCCTACCTCTCTTCCTTCATCTCCATGCACCCCCCTTCCCACCCTCTCCGTTCTGCTAACCAGCGTTGTCTGACCTCTTTACTAATCTCCACATCTCACGCCCGTATCAAGGACTTCTCCCGTGCTGCACCTCTGTAAACCTCTAAAGGTTTACAGCATCATCAGGATCCAGGCTTCTGTGCCAGGACAACCCGTAATGTAAGCAATGTGCAACGCATGGAAAGGTATAGTAATCTTACCGTAAGGGTTTGGCTAAGCCCTTATGTATGATCCTCCATTATGCTGCAGCCTCATATTCTGCAGGGCTGGTACATAACATGTAAGGCAGGGTCCTGGGTATGGAAGTCCTCAGGGCTGGATTGAGGGCAATGTGGGCCTGGGGTTAAAAATTATGAAAAAGGTCCCACACTACATAGTATGTATAAAGTATGCTTATAGTATGTATATATTATGTATAT